>QJPP01004558.1:0-63774 GCA_003996215.1 Jaltomata sinuosa | reverse complement strand
ACATTAAAATATAAAAAAAAATTATAAGTATTAAAGAAAATCATAATCACAAGTATTAAAGAAATTAAAATCATAATCATAAGTATAAAGAAATTTACATACTAGTTACTTAAAGAAATTTACATACTAGTCTATATTCTCCCAATCTTCGTCCTCACTTGATTCATTTTCATCAGTCTCCCATTCTTCCTCATCACTTGTTTCATATTCATTGTCCCATTCTTCCTCCTCAGTTATTTGTCCCTCAAGATTTGCGATGGCAATCAACTCATCATCAGAAACTTATTCTAATATGTGTTGAGGATGTTCTAGATTGTTTTCCAACTCAGCGTCCACTGCTTGATGAACAACTGCGACATCATTCTGGTACGCCACATCTAACACATTCTCAATCTCATGGAATTTTAAAAATCTGATTTCCTCCATAGAATTCTCTCCGATCCAAGGCAGAGAAGTTTCCATATTTAACTTTTCTCTCTTACCTGTTAAGTATCTCAACTCTTCTTTCCTTTACTCTTTTCCGCATCGGGGGCTGATAATTGGATAGAATCCCTTATAATAAAGAAAGGGGGCGTCATAAATTGGGTTTTTGGCTCGCAATAAAGCTAGGGTCCTGATCGAGCAACTCAATCCTACCCACATGCTTAGTTTTTATGAACATCCACCAATTAACCTTATCTCTGCACAACGGATATGGAGCGTAATACACCTGCTTAACATTTTGTGTAATGATAAAATGATCATAGTGACCATATTGTCTCGTATGCTTTACTTCAATTATATTATGTTGTTGATTCACCCTAGTACCTCTATGTGAAGGATCAAACCACTTGCACCGAAATAGCACTATCTTTTTTTCCGGCCAACCAGGATATGTAACTTCAATAATCTCTTGTATGACACCATAATATTCATCAGTTTGGCCATTACCGTCGATATCACCTTGAATGCACACTCCGCTATTATTATTTTTCTTATACTTAGAAACTTCTTCAGTTTGAAACTTGAAGCCATTCACACAATACTTAGTCATCGTCTGAATTTGACTTTCAGGCCCAAGTGCAACATCTCTCACCAATTGTGGATGTTCGACAGTATTATGTTAATAAAAAACCTACAAATTAAATTTTAGTAAATGAGTATATTATACATGTTGATTCAATATTAAGCGTAAATGAGTAAATGAGCTTTTACACACTTACATATTTTTTCAGCCAATCAGCAAAGTTTATATATATGGCATCATTACCCCATATGCCTACGAATTTACTGTTAAAAGTACATTGAGATATTTCGTTAGTTTAATTAACACTTAGTAGTTAAATTTATGTAATTTGATAACACAATTCAACAAGACTTACTTAAGATATGGTTGAATTTCGGGACAATTGAGCAAAATATGTGTCACAACTGATTGCTTTTCAACACTAGTGAAACCTCACATTTGACATTTTTTAGATCCTTACCCAGCTTGATTAAAAATTGAAATCGGTTCAAACATAGGATCACCATCACCATCATCATTGCGATTGACTCTATTTCTCTTACATAGCACTTCATTCCCGAAGTAGTAAGAACAAAAATGAGCAGTTTCTCTTGCAAGATAAGCTTCACAGATTGATCCTTCAATCTTTTCCCTTTGCTTAATAGTTTGTTTGGACTTGCCAATTGTCCTATGTAATTGCATGTTTTCTAATTAATATAATATGTTTAAGAAAGAATAACAAAAGCAATAAAGGGTCATTACCTCTCGAATGGATATATCCACCTTGTTTGAACTGGCCCTCTAAGGCGTGCCTCTTCTATAAGGTGAACTGGAAGATACTCCATCACATCAAAAAAGCCACATGAAAAGATCTTCTCCAACTTAGTGGTGATAACATGAATATTTTGCTGCATCCTTTCCAAGCTACTCTCCAACAAAGTGTTAGAACACAAGTCTTTGAAGAATAGACTTATTTCTGTGATTGGTTTTCATATCTTGTCGGGTAGATGGCTAAATGCGATAGGAATCAGAGTTTCCATGAAAACATGACAATCATGACTTTTCATACCAATCAATTTTCCTTCATCCATATCTGTCCTCTTTCCCAAATTCGAAGAATAGCCCTCGGGCATTCTCAAATTCTTCACCCACTCATAAATTTTTCGTTTCTCATCCAATGTGAATGAAAAACTTGCCTTGGGCTTAACCACTTTACCATTTCTCATTTCCTGCAACCACAACTCCTTTCTCCTACAATATTCCTTTAAGTCCATTCTAGTTTTTGAATTGTCTTTTGTCTTGCCTTTAACATCCATTACTGTGTTGAACAAATTATCAAAATAATTTTTTTCAATGTGCATCACATCAAGATTATGTCGTAGAAGATTATCCTTCCAATACGGTAACTCCCAAAATATGCTTTGTTTGGTCCAATTATGTTCAACACCATATCTAAGAAGTCTAGAACTCTCTCCTAAATCTATAATTTTAGGCAACTGACTAACTCTCTCCCAAATCTGATGTCCTGAAAGTGATGGAGGTGGTGGATCATTTTCAACCTTATTCTTTCAGAATGCATTTTTCATATTTCTTAACTCATGGTCTATTGGCAAGAACTGACGGTGACAATCAAACCAGCAATTTTTTCGACCATGCTTTAACGTCAATGCTTTAGAATTTTCTATGCAATGCGGGCAAGCTAACTTTCCAGCAGTTATCCAACCCCATATGCAGGAAAATCATTAATAGTCTACATTAAAGAAGCACGCATAGTAAAATTTTGCTTGCTTGATATATCATATGCACCGTCAAACCATAATTGTTTTAGATCATCTATCAATGGCTGCAGATAGACATCAATCAATTTTTTTGGATTACGGGGACCCGGGATAATACAACTTAGAAATATATAGGGACTTGTCATACACATTTCAGGTGAGAGATTATACGGAGTAAGAAATACATGCCAGCAAGAATAAGGTGCATCATTATTAGAGAATGGTGTGAAACCATCTGCACACAATCCCAATCTAACATTTCTTGGTTCTCTAGAAAAATCTGGATATGTTCTATCAAAATGCTTCCAAGCTTCTCCATCTAATGGATGAGACAAGACACCCGGTGGCCTTCTATTTTCACGGTGTCATCTCATATGTGGGGCAGAACTCATTGAAGCGTACAACCTCTTTAACCTAGGTATAAGAGGTAGATAGTGCATCGCCTTAATTGGAACCATCTTTCCACCGGGAGTCCGCTTGTACCGAGCATGTCCACAAAAACTTACAATTTTCAAGATGATCATCATACTTATAGAACAACATGCAACCATTTACACAACAACTAATTCTATCATATGACAATCCTAACTTGGAAATCAATTTCTTTGCTTCATAAAAATTCTTAGGTATATTCAACTCTGGATTATTAGCTACTTCCCCCACAAGATTAACTACAGAGTCCATAAGAGTTTGAGGAGCACTCCAATCTGATTTGATACTCAATAGTCTAACTGCAATTGACAAAGAAGAATGCAGATTCCCTTCACATAATGGACGATTACCCTCTTGTAATTATTTATAAAAGCGTTTTGCTTCTTCATTAGGAGCTTCTTTTTCTAAATACTGTTCGAGTTTTATCCCATCTTGAACCCCGAAAACATCATTAACCATTTCATTCATCCTATCATGTTCAACCCTATCATCTTGAGACCTATCATGTTCAACCCTATTATATTCATTCATAGGCAACGAATTATAAAATATACCATTCAACCCATCTTTCTCACCATGATCAACCCACACAAAATATCTACTCTTAAATCCACTACGATAGAGATGAACCATAACTGTATCTGGATTAAAAAACTTCAGGCACCGACATTTACTACAAGGACACCTAATCACACCATGACTTTGATAGTTGTCTAGTGACATTGCATGCTCGATAAAACCTCTAACTCCTTCAAAAAATTCAGGTTTAATAGGATCATCATTTTCATAATACATATCATACATCCATAAGCGATGATCCATCTATAAGAATATAATAATTCAATTATAAATTAGACTAATTGACATTCATAACATAAACTAAAGTTGAAAACTAATTCAAGATTATAACCCAACAATATAAACTAATTCAAAGTTTCCAACTTCACTATCAAATTCAAGAACCTAATTCAACAACCTAAAGTTGAAAACTAATTCAAGATTATAACCCAACAATATATATTAATTCAAAATTTTCAAATTCACTATCAAATTCAAGAAACTAATTCAACAACCTAAAGTTGAAAACTAACTCAAAATTATAACTCAACAATATAAACTAATTCAAAATTTCTAACTTCACTATCAAATTCAAGAACCTAATTCAACAACCTAAAGTTGAAAACTAACTCAAAATTATAACTCAACAATATAAACTAATTTAAAATTTTCAACTTCACTATCAAATTCAAGAATCTAATTCAACAACCTAAAGTTGAAATCTAATTCAAGATTATAACACAACAATATAAACTAATTCAAAATTTCCAACTTCACTATCAAATTCAAGAACCTAATTCAACAACCTAAAGTTGAAAACTAATTCAAGATTATAACCCAACAATATAAACTAATTCAAAATTTTCAAATTCACTATCAAATTCAAGAAACTAATTCAACAACCTAAAGTTGAAAACTAACTCAAAATTATAACTCAACAATATAAACTAATTCAAAATTTCCAATTTCACTATCAAATTCAAGAACCTAATTCAACAACCTAAAGTTGAAAACTAACTCAAAATTATAACTCAACAATATAAACTAATTTAAAATTTCCAACTTCACTATCAAATTCAAGAACCTAATTCAACAACCTAAGTTGAAAACTAATTCAAGATTATAACCCAACAATATAAACTAATTCAAAATTTCCAACTTCACTATCAAATTCAAGAACCTAAGTTGAAAACTAATTCAAGATTATAACCCAACAATATAAACTAATTCAAAAAATTTAACTTTACTATTAAATTCAAGAATCTAATTCAACAACCTAGCTAAAGTTGAAAACTAATTCAAGATTATAACCCAACAATATAAACTAATTCAAAATTTTTAACTTCACTATCAAATTCAAGAACCTAATTCAATAACCTAAAGTTGAAAACTAATTCAAGAATTTAATTCAAGAACCTAATTCAAACTTAAAATCAAGAGCCTAAGATATTTACTGTGCTCACAAATTCTAAAATCAAATTCAAGTTCAAACTTCTCAAATTCAAGTTCACAAATTCAATTATATGAATTATAAATGTTCATAACATTATTCAAGATTCACAACTAGCAATGTTCATAATCTAACACTAACTTAAAATAAATGACAAAAAATAATTTAAAGATTCGAAACTAACAAACTTGCTAATAATAAAAAAAAATATCAAATAAACCCTAACTTGAAATTTTAAATATTACTAATTCAAGTTCTAATATACATAACAACTAACAATGTTCTTAATCTAACATTAACCTAAAATAAATGTAATGTAATTGAAAAAAGGTAAAAAAAAAAAAACCTAACCTTGAATTTTAAATAAACTCTAACCCAAAAATTAATGATGGAGGAGGAAGGCAGCGGCGGCAGCAACGGCAGCGGCGGCAGGAGGTGTGGTGGTGTGGAGGTGTGTGGAGGTGTGGAGAAGAGAGGAGAAGAGAGAAGAGAAAAATGGAGAAGTGACCCGATCTGAGTCACTTTATTTTTTAAAAAGCGACGGACAAAAGCGACGTTGTCCGTCGTTTTTCAATTTTTTTTAATATAAATTAAATTTTAAAGAAAGCGACGGACAGCGTCGCTTTCTTTGCTCGTAGCTTATTAATTAATTATAATAAAAAAAAATAATTAATTATAAATAATTTTGGCACAAAAATTTGCCCAAAAAAAGCGACGGATAAAGACACGTTGTCCGTCGCTTTTGTAAAAAAATAATTATAAATTAAAAAAAAATAGATGCGTCGCTTTTTCCGTCGCTTTTCTATCCGTTCCTTTTTGAGTTATTTTTAGTAGTGAATGTTGGCCATTGATAATGCATTGTATTGTAGTAAGTCTCAAAGAAACTTGTTAAGTTTCAAGGTTATTCGTCAAAATGGCTATCATGTTGAGACTGCGAATGAAGGAAAGTTTGAATACCTTTATATTACTACAATAAATGCGGAGAAGAAAATTGTGCTTGAAAAATTACCTACACTTTCTTCTATGTTGTACCATACAAGTATTGGTATGGTTGAATCACATGCCGTAGTAAACAAAAGGTTTACTGGTTCTAATGATTTTATCATTTGGTATGATCGGTTGGGCCATCCCGGTTATAATATGATGCGCAGAATAATTGAGAATTGACATGGGCATACTTTGAAGAATCAAAATGTTCTTCAATCAAAGGAATTCTCTTGTGCTGCTTATTCTCAAGGAAAATTGGTTATCAAACCATTAGCAGCTAAGGTTGGGATTGAATCCCCTGCATTTCTGGAACGCATACAGGGTGATATATGTGGGCCTATTCACCCTTCATGTGGACCATTTAAATATTATATGGTCTTGATAGATGCATCTAAAAGATGGTCACATGTGTGCTTATTATCAACTCGTAATATGGCTTTTGCGAGATTGTTGGCTCAAATTATAAGGTTAAAAACATAATTTTCAGATTATGCAATAAAGACAATTCGTCTTGATAATGCTGGTGAATTTACGTCTCAGGCCTTTAATGACTATTGTATATCCACTCGGATAACAATTGAGCATCCAGTTGCTCATGTTCATACTCAGAATGATTTAACAGAATCATTGATTAAATGTCTTCAATTGATAGCTAGACCATTGCTAATGAGGACAAAATTGCCTGTTTCAATATGGGGGCATGCTGTTTTGCATGCAGTGGCACTTGTGCGCATAAGGCCAACCAGTTATCACGAGTTCTCTCCACTACAGTTGGATTTTGGTCAGGAGCCAAAAGTTTCCCATCTCAAAAATTTTAAATGTGCGGTGTATGTTCCCATTGCTCCACCACAACACATAAAGATGGGTCCCAAAGAAGGTTGGTGATATATATTGAGTATGAATCTCCTTCTACTATAAAATATTTGGAGCCTATGACTGAAGATTTATTTACGGCAAGATTTGTTGATTGTCATTTTAATGAATCAGTATACCCAACATTAGGGGGAGAACATAAGCGGTTGGAAAAGGAGATAGATTGAAATTCATTATCACTATCTCATTTAAATCCTCGAACAAATCAATGTGAGCAAGAAGTACAAAAGATGATTTATATGCAGAATATTGCAAATCAACTGCCAGATGCATTTACTAACCTTCCAAGGGTTACTAAATCGCATATCCCAGCTGCAAATGCTCCAGTTCGAGTTGATGTCCCGATAGGACAAACTATTAAGGCAAATGAGTCTAGACCACGTCTAAAACGTGGTAGGCCAATTGGTTCCAAGGATAAAAATCCTCGAAAAAGGAAAGAAATAAATGATCAAGATGATCATAATGTGGAGATAATTGCTCAAGAAGAGCCCCGAGTCATAACATATAATGAAACCACTGAGGAGGCTCATAATGAGAATAAAGAAATCTCAATAAGTTATGTCTCGACGAGAAAAAGGTGGAACCGAAATGATATTATGGTTGACAATATTTTTGCCTATAACATTACTGTTGAAATAATGCAACAAGATGATGATTTTGAGCCAAAGTCTATCGATGAATGTAGACAGAGAAATGATTGGCCAAAATGGAAGGAAGCAATTCAAGCAGAATTGACTTCACTTGAAAAATGTGAAGTTTTTGGATCAATAGTCCAAACACCTGAAGGTGTCAAGCTAGTGGGATACAAATGGGTCTTTGTATGAAAACATAATGAGAAAAATGAAGTCGGTAGATACAAAGCACGACTTGTGGCACAAGGATTTTCACAAAGACCTGGTGTTGATTATATGGAGACATATTCTCCTGTAGTGGATGCAATCACTTTCAGGTACCTGATAAGTATAGCAGTGCATGAAAAACTTGATATGCTCTTGATGGATGTTGTCACAGCCTATTTATATGGTTCACTAGACAACAAAATCTTTATGCAGATTTCTGAAGGACTCAAAATGCCTGAAGCATGCAAAGACTCTCGAGAGACTTGTTCAATAAAGCTTCAGAAATTCTTATACGGACTGAAATAATCCGGAAGAATGTGTTACAATCGTCTTAGCGAATATTTGCTAAAACAAGGGTACAAAAATGATCCTATTTGTCCTTGTGTTTTTGTTAAAAGGTCTGAAACTGAATTTGTCATCATAGATGTTTATGTTGATGATTTGAATATCATCAGAACTCATAAAGAGCTTTCAAAGGCAACAGAATATTTGAAGAAAGAATTTGAAATGAAAGATCTCGGGAAGATAAAATTTTGTCTTGACCTACAGATTGAGCATTTAAGAGTGGAATATTTGTCCATCAGTCTACATATATTGAAAAGATACTACAGAGATTTTATATGAATATGGCACATTCATTGAGCGCTCCGATGATTGTGAGATCACTTGATATAAACAAACATCCATTCCGACCTCAAGAAAAGGATGAAAAGCTTCTTGGTGATGAAACTCCATATCTCAGTGCTATTGGGGCACTAATGTACCTTGCCAATAATACCCGACCAGATATTTATTTTGCAGTAAGTTTATTGGCGAGGTTCAGCTCCTCTCCAACAAAAAGACACTAGAAAGGTGTTAAGCGTATATTCAGATATCTTCGAGGGACAATTGATATGGGATTATTTTATTCTAATGCATCCAAGTCAGAAATGATCGATTATGCAGATGCAGGATATTTGTTTGATCCACATAAAGTTCAATCTCAGACAGGCTATTTATTCACATATGGAGGTACAGCTATATCATGGCGTTCCATGAAGCAAACAATAGTTGCCACTTCTTCAAATCATGCAGAGATAATTGCTATTCATGAAGCCAGCCGGGAATGTGTATGGTTGAGGTCAATGACTCAACATATTTTACAATTATGTGGTCTTTCTTTAAAAACAAAGACTCCAATAATATTGTATGAAGATAATATTGCTTGCATAGCTCAATTGAAGGGAGGATACATCAAAGGAGACAGAACAAAGCATATTTCACCAAAGTTCTTTTTCACACATGATCTTCAACAGAATGGTGAGATAAATATTCAACAGATCCGTTCGAGTGATAATCTTGCAGATTTATTCACTAAGGCATTGCCAACATCAACATTTGAGAAGCTGAGATACAAAGTTGGAATGCGTCATCTTCAAGACATCCAGTAAAGTTTTCATCATGGGGAGTAAAATACGCGCGTGCACTCTTTTTCCCTTAACCAAGGTTTTGTCCCATTGAATTTTTTTGGTAAGGTTTTTAATGAGGCAGCACTCAAGGCGTATTACAAGACGTGTGTACTCTTTTCTTTTCACTAGACTTTTTTTCACTGAATTTTTTCTAGTAACGTTTTAACGAGGCACATTATCTACATTATCTACGGACATCCAAGGAGGAGTGTTATGAATTCAATGTATTCATTAAAGTGGATGTCCATCTTAGTTTGTTCATGTATGTATTTGATGAACTATTTATATCTTGTAACTTTCGGTGGAGTTCTACCCTATATAAATGGGTATTTCTAATCACCCATGAACACACACAGAATAGAAGAAAGTAATAAGAATTACCTCTCTCATATCTTTTGTCTCATTTCTTGTTTAGTCTTTATATATCTTTCTCAGTTTTACAACAATTTTAAATTTTTTCCATTTTAAAATATTAACTCCAAAATAAATTAAAAAATAGATCGTAAGTTATCAATTAAAAAAATAAAAAAGAGATATAATAAGACACAATAAAAAGTAGTAAGAAAAGAGGGATTTTTTTAATTTGTGGACAAGATAATATATTTAGCTATGATGGTGGGATTACTATAATTTATTGTGAACTCAATTTAAAAGATAATAAAAATATTAATTTAAAAAGAAATTGAAAGATAGATCCTACGTAGAGAAAAAAATTAGGAGAGAATTTTGTTTCTATATTTATGAACAAGATAATATGTTGCTAAGATTGTGGGATTATAATAATTTTTGAAATCAAATATATAATGTATTTATTATCTAAACTATGGTTAGAGATTTACTTTGGACAACTAAATCTTAGCCATTAAATTCAACCTATGCCATGTGTCACTAATCCAAGTAAAAACTTGAAGAAAATGGAGAGAAAAAAAATGGAGTCAAGTCCAAAAAAATCATGGCAAAACCCTTAACAAATCTCCCTTTTTTGACTTGATTTTCTTGATAAAATTTGATCCGTCTCTTCACATGCTTGATCTTCATTCTTCACATAATCTTCATCGATGTTGCTTGCCATGTTTAAAAGTGGAGTCCTTGCGGGTTAAAAATATTGAAGCTCTTTCGGGTTAAAAATTTTGAAGCCCTTTCGGGTTAAAAAGTATTGGAGCTCTTTCGGGTTGAAAATATTAGAGCCCTTTCGGGTTAAAAATGAGCCTTTACAGGGTTAAAAATGAGCCCTTTACAGGATTAAAAGTGAGCCTTTTACAAGGTTAAAAGTGAGCCTTTTGTAGGGTTAAAAGTTAGGGGTCTACATGGACCGGGTTGGTTCAAATTTTTTAAAAACCAAACCAAATTATTAGTGTCAAATTTTTAAATTATAAACCAAACCAAACCAATAAAAGTCGAGTTTTCCAACCTCGAATTTTTTGGGTTTTTCGAGTTTTTTTTGGTAAAGTCTTCATACAAACATATAATTAACTTGTGCTTCAAATATTTCTTTAGTCCTAGCAAGAACAGCTATCTAAGGTATTTCTTAAAAAAATAACACAAAATATAAATGAGTGATGACAATAAAATATTCAACCAAAACAATAATGAAATTGCATAGAATAAATATTGCATATTAATAAGTCATAACAAAAATAATCATAATTTAATAGTATTAAGTCATGCTAAAAATAAGTTTAATAAGTATTAACTATATGACTAAATATTAAATAGAAAAATAAAATTAGTTTATGTATTTATCAAAATTAAAGAATAGATATCAAACATGATTGTCATTCCTAGTGTTGAATTGAATAATTTTTTGTTAGCATTAGTATTGATTTGAGCTTTATTTGAGTTACTAATATCTATGGGTTATAAAAACTTATTGGACCATTTAAAAATTCTAAGTTTAAACTTGAAACAATATGTTGAAAGATAAAAACTATGAAAAAGTTTAAGAAATGTTTATAAATTACATCACAATAAATATTTTTATGTATAAAATATTTTTAAAAATAATATAAACGTAATATCGAGTTGGTTCGTTTCGGTTTGACTTTTTTTAGTTAAAACTAAACCAAACCAATTATAGTCGGGTTTTTTTCCAATACCAAACCAAGTCAAACCAAACCATTAGTCGAATTTTTTTTGCGGTTTGGTTTGATTTACGGTTTGGTTTGGTTTGGTTCGCGGTTTGGTTTGGTTCGCGGTTCGGTTTTATACACCTCTATTAAAGGTGTTTTTATTTTTAAAAATGTAGCAGCAGGATTTTGAAAATATGATTAAAAAAATATCTCCACATGTAGTATTTTGGACCTTTTTTTTGGACAAAAATCTTCACTATCACCAAGTTGGTTGTAACTTTGATCTTAACATGTCTTCAATCTCCATGAACCATTGGTCAACCATTGGATCGTTGGCTCGTTGGACCCATTGGATCGTTGGATCATTGGCTCATTGAACCCACTGGATCTTTGGCGCTCATACCACTTGTTGGGATTGAAATCAAGAGGGCGTCATGCGAAAACTAATAATTGAAAACTCTTGCAGCGATAAATTAGATGACAAAGAAAAATATATTAAAAAATATAATATATTAATATGGTTCGGTCAAGTGACCTACATATTAAAAAAAATTAATATAAAAGAAAATATTAAAATTATCGAGAGAAAATCTCTCCCTAAAAAAACTCTCTAAATGACTATATTATGGATGGTATTGTGTTCTGATATTAGACGAAAAATCTTCAATTTATAGAAATTCAAACTTTTCCTCCAAGAAAATATAATCAGATATGGAAGAGAATTATATTTTTTCTATCAAAAAATTAAAAGCAACTATAGTAATACTTTTACTTTTCTTTCCAGAAAAGTAAAACTCAAATTTGATAAAAAATTAATCATGGCAAAAACCCTAACACGATCATGGTGTACGTGGCCATCTTGTATGTATTTTGATCACTAATTTGATAACCAACTAGCTCCAATCAATCACCATTGGAGATATTTGATAATTTTACTCACTAAGACTTAAATAATATGTTTATAAGAAATTTATACGGACGGTTGAGATAATATTTTTATAAGTATTCATAATTCAATTATCTCAATATATTTTTATCACTAAGTAGATGTTAAAAAAACTCATATAGAATAATTCAAATCTATTTTTGAAGTGAGAAAATAACCTAACCACTCTTATAAGAAATAATCAACTCGGTTGATTCTTGAAGTGTTTTGATTATTAACAAATAAAGTGTGGGGTCATGTGACTTTGTAATTTGTATTTAGAATCCAAATGTGCTTAATGAATATGCATAATGGGTCTAGATCTGATAAGAATTAGGTCCTTGTGCGTGTACCAGTCCTAGTAGGAAAAGAATTGTGTTGGACACATTTTTTCACTACTAGAAAATCAGAAATTAGCTACGGACCAAAATTCGTAGCTAAACAATAAAAATTTTATGCTAATCCTGTTTAGCTACGGATTAGCGATAGATTATAAGAAATTTCAATTAGCTAAGAGCGTTTTAGTGACGAATTAGCTAGGGACTACCGATAAATTTTCTAGCTAATTCTATGTTCTTTTGTAGTGTTTGCAAGATATTTAAGGAAAATATTTGTGCATTAGCTTAATTTAATGCAAGCAATATACTGTGTGTGATGATTACACAAAAGATCTTCCTAACAATTTCAGTAGTAAAAAGATTTGAAATATTATAAATTGTGTATCTATCTTTAGAAATATTTTAAGGTTGCCTAGGAGGGAGGCCCTATTCTGGAGGGCTCCGAATTAATTTGTCCTTACATGACTTAACTACTTGTTTTACTAATTTCATTGTTATGTAGTTCGCATAGTCTTGCAGGTTAACTTACTTACATAAATTTTATATTGGCGTGAATTTGATAGTCTCGACCTCCTAAATGCTGAGAACTTATAGATGTGACACATGCACTGGCCACATGGATTTTCTTGTCTATGTGTCATTTGCTTAGAATAAAATATGTATTTTTACCTTTTTACGTTCACCAATTATTTAAATCATCTTTTTTGGGCCAAATTTATTTGAAAAACATGGAACAAAATATTTTGATTATAATTTTTTATTTGGCTAGATAATGATATCTAATCAATTTTGTTTTACATATTGTCCAAGAAAAGAAGAAATATACTTTTAGAACAAATAATCATTGCATATAACAAAATATAAGGAAATAAATAAAATCTCAAACAAATGTTTTACAAATTTGACCCCCCCCCCCCCCCCCCCCCCCCCAAAAAAAAAAAAAAAAAAAAGAACAGTCTTTGCATAAAAATAAAAATATATATATATTTTTTTTATATATAAAAATATATCTTTTGGACTTCATTACTTTAATTACGTGGAAAATAATAGTTAAAAAATATCTCACTTGAAAGCTGATTTTTTGAATTTTGACTTTTATTCCCTGTCACGTGGCTAAAAAAAGTGTATTCAACACTTTTTGCCATATCAACATTTAGGGAGCGGATCCGCTCCAGTAATCTTTTCTCAAGTAATATTCAATGGGCATCTTAATGGATGACACGTGTACAAAAGATAAAGAAGGTTCAGATTTACTCTAATTAATGAACTAAAAAGACATAAGCATTTGAATAAAAAGAGAAAAGGCAAAAAGCTAACGGCGGCAACTACAAACGTTTCCCCCACACATTTGCTTTATAACGCTGCTATTTGCATCATAGCAATAACATAATATTTCGTTGGCTATAAATAAAGAGATTTTCTCTCATTTTCTACATTAAATTTTTAATTTTTTTTGAATATTTTCTTTAAAAAAAATATCGAGTCTTTGTGTAATTTATTATTATTATTGTCCTCGATAAAGTCGTTGGCGTTTGAAGTACCGCTACTCCAACGACATGTATATCCTTTTTGTCCTGAGAGGAAGTAATCCAAAACCTCGGGCACGGTGAGGGGATTAAATTTCTTAAGAACACATACTGAATTATGTGGACTTTGATATTTTAATTAAAAAATTATTTTCTATTTTTCAGTTATTTTGATTTTCTGGTTTACTGTTTTGAACATCGGATACCACAGTTTGAACACACTTGTAAATGGTCGGATTCTAAAGCAATACAAAAGCAATATACACTTGTAAAGGGTTCGATTCACTTAATTAACTTTATTTTTATTGCTTTATGTACGTATCTCATTTACGGACATATTTAATCACCAATATACTAATCTAACGAGGTAAATCCAAACGTATGTACTTGACCTCATAACAAATTTAACTCTACAGTTTTCTCGGTAAACAATATTCTGTTTCAATTTTTTTAATATAGACGTTTATGTTACAAAGTTGATGATTAGAACATCCCATATTGCATAACTCCATTAATATTTCAGAAAGTACACTGTACTTCCTTATTTTTTTTTGCTAATTAGTAGGATTCAACACCATTTATAAGCTATAGCCTATAGCCCATACAATACGAACTTCTTTTAATTGCTAAGATTCATCATCAAGAAAAAAATTTGAAAAAGAAAAATAAATATCACAAAACCTAAATTGTGCTTGCTTATTCAAATTCATATTTTTTCTCTTCTAATATCATATGATCTAAATTTACTCGAATGATGATGATATTAATCCATTATTTTATGAAAATCAAGTATATAATCTTTTTAATAAATTTTAGCTATGTTATCATTGTAAAAGAAAAACAAAAGAAGAAAATAAATAGAAGATGGCAAAAAGAAAAACAATGACACAAAAGATATGTAATGTAAGCTAGCGTTAGCATGAAAATCATTTAGTCTAATTTTGAATCCAAAATAAACTACAGATGGAAACGTCCGTAGTTGTGGTCGTTAGCTTTTTGTTTTTTATTTTTTTATTTCAATGTGTATGCCTTGTTAGTTCATTAATTAGAGTAAATCTCAGCCTTCTTTTTTTTCTTGTACACGTGGCATCCATCAGGGTCACCATTAAACATTACTTGACAAAACATTACTGGAGCGGATCTGCTCCCCAACATTTAAGGGGGTTAAAGATATCAAATATCAAGTTCAAGGGAGTAATTAACTAGATCGACGTAAAATTTAGATGTGAACTAAATAATACTCGTCAAATTTAGATAGATCCCAGTCGATTCTGCCTATTTTATTGAGTCTAGATCTAATTCAGTTGTAGTAAGGTTTTGAGTTGTAATTAATTGTTCATCTAGAAGGTCTCTTAGTTTACTTCTTTTTTTTTCGGAAAATAATTTGCTTCAAGTTAAATTTGACTTGAAGAGGTGCAACACGTAAGAACACAACCCACATTTTGAGCATTTGTATTCTATTTCATATTTTAATGCTTTTCTTTGGATATCTTAGAATTACCTAATTTTTAGACTTAGCAGAATGGTTCGGGTTGACACCTGAACGGTAGGTTTTGAATGTGATCTTGTTTTGGAAAACTTAAAATTCTAAATAGATGAATCCGCCACATCTTTTTGAGAGTTTATACTTTAAATTATGATTTGACACCTTGTATAAGTGAATAATACTATTTAGAACTTGTTGGCAAGGTTTTCTTTGGCACCCAGGGAGCTGGGTGTGATTCAACACAATTGGACCCCATTGTGGAATTGTAGATTTTAATTTGTTGGTTCAAAGTTGCACTACGCGACGACGAGATAGAGGACCGTGATCGCGAAGAAGGGACAACTCCACCAACGCGAGTGGGGACTTCATGACTGTGAAATAAGGTAGTCAGTAAGTCACCCTAGCTAGTCAAACTCTTGCATGATAGCGAAGGGGCTGACCACGAGCGTGATAGGATAAAATCATATGCATTGTGAACGCGAGGCAATGGGCCGGGAATTCAAAGAAGACATTTTCAGTACATATTTACAAGTGGTAATTTCAATAGCATTTTCAAGAAGAAATTAAGATCTTTGAGCAAGAAATTCACAATTTTGGATCACGAAAAGGTAGAATTTAACCCTAAATTTAAGGTATGGGTTTACTGGCATCTTTTGATTGTCTATTCATCAAATTTTATTCGCGAAATCATGAGATTTAAGAGGCTTGAACTTGGGAATTTGGCCCTAATCTTGAGATCATGGAAAATCATTGATTTGATCTTGGAATTGATATCAAAATAGGATTATGATATTGTATTGAATTCCTTAGATTATGGATAGCGTGTTCATGTATCTCAGACGCATATGTATGATACTTTAATTAAATATAGATTAAAGTCAGACATACACGCATGATGAGACTTCATTCGTAAAAGGAACTAGCATTCAGGCGCATATGCCTAATAGTTCAATTAAACATAGATTGAAGGCAGGCATACACGCATGATACATCATTGAAGAAAACCCAAATTCACCGAATAAAAACCTTAATTCATCATGCGCAAACAATTCAAAACACTTAAGAAAACGAAAAAATCAACCGCAAACAGAAAAACATGGCCATAATATCTCACGCATTTAAACAAAATCAACACCTAATCGCAATTAAAAAAAACCTATAAAATCAATACCACAAACCTTTAACAATGCAAATGAAAAACGCAGAACTTCAATCAAAAAATGAAAAATAATTGTAACGACCGGGTCCGTCGTTACGGGTAGTCCAATCGTGCCAAGTTTTAGAGTTAGAAAACTCCGATTTTGGGGGTTTGAAATTCTGGGCTAGGTTAGTCTCGGTCAGTTTTGGGGCGAGGTGGAGTCTAGGGCAATCCGGGTAAGGATTGGGTTGGATTTCTTGTGTTGAACTAGTTTTCCTCGTAGCTAACACATAGAGGAGTTTGGGGGACTTTTCGGAATCAAATTCGGGTAAGTAGAACTCCCAGAATCGTGATTGACGTGAAGGGGTTGTTTCTGATCATCGAGGGAAGCAAGTGTGTTGTAAAATGGGAAAATTTTGGAGATTTACAAACTTTCTATCCGTGACGAGCGCAACGGCTCCGCCACAGCGACCTCCGCTGTAGCGAAGAAATTACCACTACAGCGGAAGTCAACGTCGGTCAGTCTCCGCCATAGCGGACGACTCCGCTACGGCGGTACCGCTATAGCTAAGCGGATCGCTATAGCGGAGTATGACGGAGTTTAATGCAGAAACTTCCCCAAAATAGTTCAGTTTTTCTTGAAACATTTTGGGAGAAGAAGGGGGCGATTTCTACCTGTTTTTCACTATTTTTCGACCTAAAGGTAAGGTTTCTACTCCCCAATCTTCGTACTACTTTTCCTACGCGGTAGAATTACTAGGAGAGAACTTGGGGAAAAGGTTGGAATAACCTAGGGATGGTGGAAGAAGGGGGATTCTAGACATGAAAGTTCTTGGGTATTGTTAAAAGTAAGGTTTTATGATCACATATTGCTAAATTCTCTATTTTTATCCATGAAAATGATAGAACTAGGGAAACTAATGGCGGAAAGCCCGAAAAAAAGGGTAGGATGATTATGGGTGGCCTGGGGATCTGGGATTTGGTGTAATCCGGGTAATGTGCAGGCCTTGTTTGTTAATTTGAGTGCTTGTATATTGTTTTAGACCAAGAATGAGAGAGGAATTCGAAACACGAAAAAACTCGGGTTAAGTAGAGCTTGGATCATTTCGAGGTAGGTGATGGCTTACAATTCCTGTGAATGTTGTATGTTCTTGTACTCTTATCTAAGTGTTTGTATGAATTACATTGCTTAGAGAAATTGTTTAGAATGTCTAAGGGTCCTGTTTTACGGTCTGTGAATTGAATGATGTGTTGCTTGTTGGTTTACAAGTTGTTTGTTCATTATTTTGATTGTGGATAGTTGACATTCCGTTGGCTCGGGTACCACGTCTGGTATGGGTATACTAACGGTTGGCTCGGGTACCACACCTGGTACGGGTATAACAAATGGTTTGCTCGAGTATCACGCCTGGTACGAATTACTAATAGTTGGCTCGGGTACCACGCCTGGTACGAGTTTATTTTACTGCATCATTGCATTGATATTGTTGCATTGCATGGATATTGTTGCATTACTTTGACTGTCATTGGTTCTGTGAATGGATCGGGCAGTTTTATTAAACTATGATATTCGTCGATGGTCCTTAGTGACCGAGAATCCTGTTATATCTGTGTAGTTGGTCTTGGATTAGGCCGGGTTGTTTGTGTAACACTTAGGTGTTGTTTAGAAGGGATCCCAGGGTGGGTCGAGGCTAGGCAAAAAGGATGATTTATTGAATTCTGTGATTGTGGCTTAGAGTTGTATGTGGTGGAGTTCAGGTGGGAACAAGCTAGGTAGAGGCTTGTAGTATAGGGGAGTCTATTGACTTGTTGCATGTTTCCGTACTTATACTTGATTGTTGTATTGTTGGTACATTGTTTATTTAAAACTGATTGATGATCCTACCAGTACACAGTGATGATGTACTGATACTACACTTGCTTTTCTTTCTTGTGAGTGTTATACCCCATTTTAACCGGGTCAAAGCGAAGTACAACATATTGGTGATTCTTAAATTATTTAACTTAAAGAGTCGCCACCTTATTATTTTTAAAGGTGAATTAGGACACCTAAATTATTAACTAAAGTCATTCTAAATTAACTCTAGTTAATGATCTATTTAACTTATGTGATTTTAGGTAAGGGTTCTAGTTATCCTAAAGAGAAGGAGTTAAGCATCCTTTAAGATCCGCTAAAGACAGTTACCGATCAAACTTAGGTTAATCAAAATAGGGTCTAAAATATAAATATAGTATTTTATACATTTAAGAAAATAACTTGCAAATATTATTAAGATTACAAATGGAAAGCATAAAAATTACTAGTAAAATTGATAATTTATATAAGAAAATAATTAGTTATGAAATAAACTTAAAAGAAAGGGTGTAAAATCAGAAAATAAATCATGATTAAGTATCAAATTAGTTAATCTCCAAAAAATATATGTTGAGCAATAAAAAGATATGCAACTTAACTATTTTTGTTATAAAGAATAGCTTACTAGGGAAGACCTCTTGGATTAAAAATTATAGGCTTAAACTTGATAAAATAAAGACTTCAAAGATATTTATTAGTAAAATAGTTTTCAAAGCAAATAAGGAAAAATTCTAATGATGTAAAAAGTAATAGTTTTACCTTTCACGAAAGTGTGTTTTGATCCTTTCGAATAGCTATATTTTACTCAAAACATAAAGCATTTTCATGTTCTTGACAAGAGCATCTTTCATTTCAAAAATCTGCACCTTTTTATGCAAAATCTATGCCTTAAAGATCACAAAGGGATACATTTTGACCTCAAAAATTTGCGTTTAAAGCTCTTAAACAGCTGTATTTTTTAGCTCAAAAATCTGCATTTTTTAAGTCCTTAAACAAGTATATTTTGCCTTCAAAAATTAGTTTTTAAAAAATTCTTGGGAAGCTGTATTTTTTTTATACTAAAATCTGCGTTTTAGCACTAGAAAAAGCTGCATTTTATACATAAAAACTGCATTTTTGAACATACTAAAGTTGCATTTTTTACACTAAACATATTTAGATTTTAACTCTACTCTTAACGGGAAAGATTTGAAAAACCGAGGCAAAGCATTTAGTTAATAGCCACATATGTATATATACGAAAGAAAGGAGCTAGTCATATGCTTCTTTTATTATATATAGCAAACTACCCTTTCTAAGGTTCAACTATTCTAGGCCTAATTCTTTTATTGACGGAATCAAATAATAAAATAAAGACACCATTAATTAACTAGATTAACGATCTCGCGTAATTAAATAAAATTAGTCTATTGTTAAGAAAGAAATTCAACAAATAATCTCAAACTTGAGATAAAATCAAATCAACACAAATAAGCCACTAAACAATAACAAGAAGGTAATAATGAATGATAAGAAGGAAAGACACCATAAGCGACCCCAAGCGTTTCACTCATTTTTGTTGCTATTTGATGCATTCTAAGGAAGATGACGTATAATGACTCCAAGCGCGGGTATGTTGAGTCTCATCTTGAGACACGATTTTTGTGAGAGTTTCGAATTAGACTCCATTTGCTCCACCAAAATGTACATGTACAAGCATAAGAAAAAGGAAAGGATTAGGGATGCGTCAATATGTTAAGGTTGCTACAGATATGTCAAAGAGTCAAATTCATAGTTTTAAACTTTAATCATTTTCTACATCAGCACACTTGATTGGTACAGAGAGCATAACTCAAACATGCTACACGCGAAATACAAAAAAACTCAAAGTAGGCTATGATATGGAAGATGTAAATCCCTGAACTAGCCCTAGCATTTGACAAGTAAACTAAGGTTAACATAGCTATGAATAAATAAACTGAAATATGTAAAATATCTTAGACATTAAACCCAATACAAGAATATAGGATTAGCTTTCATGTGAGCATATTTTAGTCCAAATGTGAAGGAAAAAGAGAGTTTCAACGAAATCTTATTGTGTATTTTGTCAAATATTAAAACACGTTTGAACAAAAGAAGCATCACAATATGATAAATTCATTTGTCTATAACATTTAAGAGGTTCCGGTAATGTTCCAAGCTTATTAACATATTTATCTAATCATGCTTCATCGTAAACTATAGCAGTTGCGACTCTTCTAATAAAACTACCACCATGCTTTCATTTATATGATTTTTGGACTCTTGAAATAAAGAGTTTAAACATGTTGCCTATGTAGACAATGGCCGGCAAAAAACCAACGCTAACATCACAACTGGATACTCAAACGTTTAATCAAACATGAATGGACTTACACCACCGGGACTTGAACTTCCTAAATGCATGATTTCACTACACTTGAACCAACGAAAATGCACATTCCGCATATAGTATTCTGTCTAGCAAACAATATACCAACATGTAACCATAAGTAGACATCCTAAATCATGATCTCTAAGTTGTATGAGAAAGATTAAACTAAAATTATAACATACTTTAACAAAGATAAAATGCTGATATGAAACAGAGAACTAAGCATGAAACAAAATGGTTGCTAACAGGTTAACAAACATTAGTACCATATCTGAACTGTAAAAGAGATGTATAAACTAAAATACAATGGGTTTAAACGTTACCTTTTCCGAGGCAATGAAGCTGGGTCGTCGATCAAGATCCAAACTCGAACCCACTCAAAAACAAAAGCCTCGACAGAATCAAATGAGAATGCAAAATAAATGCTTAAGTGCAAAAATCAGTAGCTATAATAGTGTAGGGGCAGAGGAAAAAGCTTCATAAAAACGAGGGACTGAAAAGCCCCAAAGGCTAAGTAAAAAAAAGGGTAAACTAGGGTTCATGGGGTACTTTTTGGGCGGGATTTCAAGAACGAATTAGCCGTTTGAAATTCAAAATCAAATCTCTGAGAAACTTGATTTTTCTCCAGAAATTCCAAAAGATCTTTTGGCCTCTTATGTTGACTGAATTAAAGAAGAGAGATGTAAGTGAGGGAGAGAAAATGAGCGTCTGTCGTTTTTCAGAAGTAAGAGGTGGGAATTGCACGAAAATGGTGAAGATAAGCTCTGTCCATGGCCGATGAAGCTTTGTTGCTTTCCTAAAAATGAAAGAGAAGAAGAAATAGAGTGTGCGGTTGTTGAGCTTTGAACAATAGAATTGGGTTTTAGAGAACAAGGGCTATTTTGGGTTATTTCATTGGGCTGATTTGTGGGCTTTAGCTGGCCAAAACAAAATGGGCTCGTTCGGTCCTTTTGATAGCCAATTTTGGGTTATTTTGTGGGTTTAATAGCTGAAAATAATGAGCTTGTTAGGGGTATTTGTTGGGCCATTTCTTTTATTTTGTGCTTTTAACTTAATAACTAATACACTACATATTACGTAATGACAATTAATTAACAAAAGATATCGATTACAAAATATCGATTTATAATTAATTTAATAAGTATAAAACTTAAAATAAAGTAACAATGATAAATAATTTAAGAAAAAGAGGTGTAAAATGATAGGAGCGATTTCGATAATAAAAAAATATAATTTTAAAAGGTAATTTATAAAAATGTGATAACATTGATAACAATAGTAATAATAGTAAAAATAGTAATAGTTGTTTAAATATAGTAAAAAAAAATATACATATTGTTAATTTAGAAGCTCGAGAAAATAAAAAGAGTGAAAGGAGGGTCAAAATTGGGTGTCAACAGTGAGTACATGCAACCTTCCAGCGGCTGAGACGCGATCTCATTTGTAGTACCAGCGTTTCCAGACTTCAAGGGTGAGCTGCTTTAATCGAGCTGCCTTGAACCTATCATTAGAGTTGTAGACCATTTACTTTGGGCTTATACTATTTCTGTTATTTTGGGGTTGCATCCCTGTACTCTAGATATTGGTAGAATTGTTTGGTACTGCAACTTTAAGATTCTAGGGGGTAATTTCCGCAGGTTAACTTAATAAAGTTTTATTATTATTATCATTGAATTGCTAGTTTACTTTTATGCACTGGTTTTGAGCTGTTAGAACGATTAAATTTGGGGAAGTGATGGTTCGCTCACCCGGGGGTTGGGTGAGTGCCACTCATGGCGGTCTGGATCGTGACAAAGATGGTATCATAGTCCTAGGTTCGTTGATCTCGTCGTATCAAACAGGTCTAGTAGAGTCTTGTGAAATGGTGCGGAGACGTCCGTACTTTTCTTCGAGAGGCTATGGGGCTTTAGGAAAAACTATCTCTTCCTTCTCTCCTTCGTGCTATAACTTGATTCCAATTGGTATCTGGTGATACAAATTGGTATCTAATCTTATTCAATCTTCTGTCCGCAGATGGTTAACACAAAGAGCAACGGAGCTAAAGCAACGGTCCCAACAGCGGGCCCGGCTGTCTGTGGTAGAGGCAGGGAAGGGGCAGAGGACGAGGTAGAGCCACACCTGCCAGGGGTGGGGCTCGAGCTGCTGCTGATGCACGTGAGGCAACCCCTCCCCCACCTCAAGAACATGTTGCTGAAGACGTAGAAGTTGTGGCTGAAGATGGCGAGGCGCATTCGGAAGCGACACCGATTGGGGGTGCACGCCTTCCTACTATGACACCAGAAGCCTTTCAACAGGCTTGGAATATTTTGAGTGGTTTGGTTGTACTGGAGCTATACCCGCGGCTTTTGCAAACCAAGCCTTGGATACTCAGCCAGCGGCTACTACAACACCTAGGATGGATTCAGCCTCAGGCACGAATAACTTCTTCAGGCCAATGCTAAGCCCAGTGATGACAGGGAATGAGCATGAGATGCTGACCAAGTTTCTCAAGCTGAAACCTCCTACATTTCAGGGTACAGATAGGGAGGATGCTTATGAGTTCATCTTGGATTGCTATGAGAGGTTGCACAAGTTGGGTATTGTACGTCAGCATGGGGTTGAGTTTGTCACATTTAAGTTGCAGGGTGATGCCAAGCAGTGGTGGAGGTCTCACGTGGAGTGCCGGTCTTCTGTTCTACCCCCACTGACTTGGGAACAGTTCCACGTTTTGTTCTTAGAGAAGTACGTACCCCGTACTTTGAGGGACCGAAAGAAAGATGAGTTCTTGAACTTGGAGCAGGGAAGCATGTCAGTCTCTACTTACAAGGCAAAATTCCATGCCTTGTCTCGTTTTGCCACACAGTTGTTGGGTTCCGAGGAGGAACAGGTCCGGTTGTTTGTGAAAGGTTTGAACACTGAGCTACAGTTATTGTCAGTGCATATGACTTCTTCATAAAAGGGCTTTAATGATGTGGTGGATTACGTGAAGCAACTTGAAGGAGCCAGGCAGATGGGGCAGGCTAAGGCATTGGCCAGGAAGCCTCGGAATGAGGGAAATTATGATGGCTCGCATTTCAGGGGTCATATTCAGCAGGTATACTCAGCCCGTCCTATTCAGTCAGCTCTGCCAGCTGCTACAGGTGGTCGTCAGGGAGCTCATAATCATTCTTCAGCTCCTAGAGGCCAGGGAGCATCTTATACGTCAGCTAGCAGGACTACACTTGACTGTGGTTGCTTTCATTATGGTGATATGGGCCACTTTAAGAGGGAGTGCCCACTCAGGCAGACAGGTAATCAGGGTCCGCAGCAGCCTAGAGCGGTGGTCCCGGTAGGTAGAGGCAGTAATGCTAGAGGTCGTCCACAGAGTGGGCGAGGTAACTTTCAAGGAGGTCGGGGCAACAGAGGGAACGACGGCGCGGGCAGGGGTGCAGCGCAGCCAGTCCGGGAAGTTGCCTGGATTGATGATCGGGCTCATTGCTATGTTTTTCCAGGGAGGATCGAGGCAGAAGCATTTGATGCGGTGATCACAGGTACCATTCTTGTCTGTGATAAAATGACTTCGGTATTATTTGACCCAGGTTCTATATATTTTTATGTATCTGTGAGTTTTGCGTTGGGTCTGGAATTGACTTGTGATATCTTTGATTTCCCTATTCGTGTTTCTACCCCGGTTAGAGAGTTTGTGATTGTGATTCATGTTTATCGTGACTGTTCTGTTGTGTTTGTGGGATTGCATACTTGGGTAGACTTGGTAATCCTGGATATGGCTGATTTTGATATTATCTTGGGCATGAACTGGCTGTCCCTTTATCATGTTGTGTTGAATTGTAACACCAAGACTGTGGAACTAGAGATTCTGGGTGAGGATAGACTAGAGTGAGAGGGTGTGTACAGGCCTAAGCCAGTTAAGGTCATATCATTCGTTCGGGATAGAAATCTAGTAGGGAGAGGGTGTCTAGCCTTCTTGGCTCATCTCCGGGATGATAGTGTGGAGTCCCCATCTATTGAGTCAGTTCCGGTGGTTTTTGAGTTTCTAGAGGTGTTTCCAACAGATTTTCTTGGTATGCCTCCGGACAGGGATATAGACTTTTGCATTGATTTGGAGCAGGGCACTCATCCCATTTTAATTCCTCCATATCGTATGGCTCCGGCAGAGTTAAGGGAACTTAAGACTCAGCTGCAGGAACTCCTAGATAAGGGATTTATCCATCCCAGTGCTTTGCCTTGGGATGCTCATGTGTTGTTTGTGAAGAAAAAAGATGGTAGTATGCGGATATGCATAGACTATAGGCAGTTTAACAAGGTGACCATCCGGAATAAGTACCCTCTACCCCGCATTGATGATTTGTTTGACCAGCTTCAGGGCGCATCGATGTTTTTGAAAATTGACTTGAGGTCCGGGTACCATCAGTTGAGGATTAGGCCTGAGGACATTCCTAAGACTGCTTTTCAAACTCGGTATGGACATTACGAGTTCCTAGCAATGTCGTTTGGTCTGACCAATGCGCCGACAATATTCATAAGTTTGATGAATGGGGTATTTAATTCATACTTGGATTGCTTTGTGATTGTGTTTATCGATGATATTTTGATCTACTCCAAGAGTAGGGAGGAGCATGCTAGTCATCTCCGTATTGTGTTGGACATCTTGAGACGCCAGAAGCTTTATGCGAAGTTCTCCAAGTGTGAATTCTGGTTGACTTCAGTTGCGTTCTTGAGGCATGTAGTGTCAGAAAAGGCAGTGATGGTAGAACCTCCAGAAAATTGAAGCAGTCAAGAGTTGGGTTCGGCCTAGCTCTGTGACTGAGGTGAGGAGTTTTGTTGGACTCGCAGGGTACTATCGGAGGTTTGTCAAGGATTTTGCGTCTATTGCTACTCACCTGACCATCCTGACACAGAAGGATGTACCATTCGTGTGGTCCAACAAGTGCGAGGAGAGCTTCCAGAAGCTCAAGACACTTCTGATCACGGCTCATGTATTGTCCTTGCCGGTTGAAGGTAAAGATTTTATTATTTACTGTGATGCTTCACATTCTGGTTTGGGTGCTGTGTTGATACAGGATAAGAATGTGATAGCCTATGCATCTAGGCAGTTGAAGGTGCATGAGAGGAACTACCCGACTCACGACTTGGAGTTGGTAGCAGTGATCTTTGCACACAAGATTTAGATGCACTATCTCTATGGTGTCAAGTGTGAGGTATTCACCGATCATCGCAGTCTGCAATATGTGTTCACTCAGAAGGATTTGAATTTGAGGCAGAGAAGGTGGATGGAGTTATTGAAGGACTATGATGTGACCATTCAATATCATCCAGGTAAGCTAATGTGGTGGCAGACGCATTGAGCCAGAAAATAGTTAGCATGGGTAGTTTGGCTTGTTTGGGGGTGTCCAAACGACCACTAGCAAGGGAAATTAGGGCCTTGGAGGCCGAGTTCATGCACTTGGGTGTTTCAGAATAGGGTGGATTGTTGGCCAGCATTGAGGTCAAAGCCACCTTCATAGAGGAAATAAAGGCCAAACAGTTTCAGGACCCGAAACTGAGTAAGCTTCGAGGTAAGGTAATATTCGAGGAATCCAGGGACGTCACTTTAGACTTTGGTGGAGTAGTAAATTTCAGAGGAACAATTTGTGTTCCTTGGGTTGATGATATGATTCGAAAAATCTTGGCAGAAGCTCATGGTTCGCGGTACTCAATTTATCCGGGTGTGACTAAAATGTACAGGAACTTGAGGCAGCGTTACTGGTGGCCCGGAATGAAAAGGGACATAGTTGATTTTGTGTCCAAGTGTCAGAATTGCCAGCAGGTAAAGTATGAGCACCAGAGACCTGCAGGACTACTTCAGAGGATGCCTATTCCAGAGTGGAAGTGGGAAATGATAGTCATGGACTTCGTGGTGGGTCTTCCCAAGACATTGGGGAAGTATGACTCCATTTGGGTCATTTTTGACAGGCTGACCAAGTCCACTCATTTCAATCTGGTCAGGGTAGATTATAATTTGCAGCAATTGGCTAAGTTCTACGTGAAGGAGGTTGTGAGATTGCATGGGGTGCAACTGTCCATCATTTCAGACAGGGGTACGCAGTTCACTTCTAAATTTTAGGGCAAGCTACATGAAGAGTTGGGTCCACAACTCACTTTTAGCATCGCCTTCAACACTCAAACTGATGGTCAATCGAAAAGGACGATCCAGGTGTTGGAGGACATGCTGAAAGCATGTGTGATGGACTTCCGGGGTCATTGGGACCAGTTTCTACCATTGTGCGAGTTCTCATACAACAATAGCTATCACTCCAACATTAACATGGAACCATTCGAATCGTTGTATGGGAGGAGCTGCAGATCACCGATTGGGTGGTTTGAGGAAGGCGATGTACAAACTTTGGGAGTGAAATTGATAAATGAGGCACATGGAAAGGTAAGGGGCATTCAGGCCAAGTTGATGGCTGCCCAAAGTAGGCAGAAGGAGTATGCAGATCACAAGGTCCGGGACATGGAATTCCAGGTTGGTGAACAGGTATTGTTGAAAGTGTCACCAATGAAGGAAGTTATGCGGTTTGGTAAGAAGGGCAAGCTTAGCCCTCGGTTCATCGGTCCGTTTGAGGTTCTTAAGATAGTGGGGCCAGTGGCTTATAAGTTAGCACTGTCGCCCAGTTTGTCGGGTGTCCATCCGGTATTCCATGTATCCATGCTTAAGCGATACCATAGGGATGAAGACTACATCATCAAATGGGATGAGGTGCTTTTCGATAAGGATCTTCGTTATGAAGAGGAACCAGTCTTGATTCTTGCTTGGGATGTTCGGAGGTTGAGGACAAAGGTGATTGATATGGTAAAGGTTCAATGGAAGCATCGTCCGATTGAGGAAGCCACTTGGGAAACCGAGAAGGACATGCGGGATAAGTACCCTCAATTGTTTGAGAATTCAGGTACTGCACTTTCTTTCCTTTATTTTCCATAATTTTGGGTTTGATCATTCGGGGATGAACGATGGATAAATTAGTATCTGTTGTAACGATCAGGTCCGTCGTTATGGGTAGTCCAATCGTGCCAAGTTTTAGAGTTAGAAAACTCCAGTTTTGGGAGTTTGAAATTCTGGGCTAGGCTAGTCTCGGCTGGTTTTGGGGCAAGGTAGATTCTAGGGTAATCCAGGTAAGGATTGGATTGGATGTCTTATATTGAGCTAATTTTTCTCATAGCTAACACATAGAGGAGTCCGTAGGACTTTTTGAAATCGAATTCGGGTAAGTAGAACTCCCAGAATCGTGATTGATGTGAAGGGGTTGTTTCTGATCATCGGGGGAAGCAAGTGTGTTGTAAAATGGGCAAATTTTGGAGATTTTTGAACTACTTGTCCGTGACAAGCACAATGGATCTGCCACAGCGATCTCCACTGTAGTGGAGAAATTATCGCTACAGCAGAAGTCAACGTCGATCAGTCTCCGCCATAGCGGACGACTCTGCTACGGCAATACCGCTATAGCGGAGCGTACCGCTATAGCGGAGCATGATAGGATTTAATGCAGAAACTTCCCCAAAATAATTTAGTTTTCCTTGAAATATTTTGGGAGAAGAAGGGAGCGATTTTGGGCAATTTCTACCAGTTTTCCACAATTTTTCGACCTAAATGTAAGGTTTCTACTCCCCAATCTTCGTATTACTTTTCCTACGCGGTAGAATTGCTAGGAGGGAACTTGGAGAAAGGTTGGAATAACGTAGGGATGGTAAAATCCGGGGAAGAAGGGGATTCTAGCATGAAAGTTTTTGGGTATTATTAAAAGTAAGGTTTTATGATCACATATTGCTAAATTCTCTATTTTTATCCATGAAAATGATAGAACTAGGGAAGTTAATGGCGGGAAGCCCGGAAAAAAGGGTAGGATGATCATGGGTGGCCTGGAGATCTGGGATTTAGTGTAATCCGGATAATGTGCAGGCCTTGTTTGTTAATTTGAGTACTTGTATATTATTTTAGACCAAAAATGAGAGAGGAATCCAGAACACGGGAAAGCTCAGGTTGAGTAGAGCTTGGGTCATTTCGAGGTAGGTGATGGCTTACGATTTCTGTGAATGTTGTATGTTCTTGTACTCTTATTGGCTTATGATTCCTGTGAATGTTGTATGTTCTTGTACTCTTATCTAAGTCTTTGTATGAATTACATTGCTTAGAAACATTATTTAGAATGTCTAAGGGTCCTGTTTTACAGTCTATGAAGTGAATGGTGTGTTGCTTGTTGGTTTACAAGTTATTTGTTCATTATTTTGACTATGGATTATTGACATTCAGTTGGCTCGGGTACCACGCCTGGTATGGGTATACTAAAGGTTGACTCGGGTACCACGCCTGGTATGGGTATAACAAATGGTTATCTCGGGTACCACACTTGGTACGAATTACTAACGGTTGGCTCGGGTACCACGCCTGGTACGGGTTTATTTTACTGCATCATTGCATTGATATTGTTGTATTGCATGGATATTGTTGCATTGCTTTGACTGTCATTGGTTCTGTGAGTGCACCGAGCTGTTGTATTGAACTGTGATATTCGTTGGTGGTCTTTGAATGACCGGGCATCCTGTTATATCTGTGTAGTTGGTCTTGGATTAGGCCGGGTTGTCTGTGTAACACTTAGGTGTTGTTTAGAAGGGATCCCAGAGTGGGTTCGGGCTAGGTCAAAAGGATAATTTATTGAATTCTGTGATTGTGGCTTAGAGTTGTATGTGGTGGAGTTCAGGTGGGAACAAGCTAGGTAGAGACTTGTAGTTTAGGGGAGCCTATTGACTTGTTGCATGTTTCTGTACTTATACTTGATTGTTGTACTGTTTATACACTATTTATTTGGAACTGACTGATGATCCTACCAGTATACAATGGTGGTGTACTGATACTGCACTTGTTTTTCTTTCTTGTGAGTACAGGCAACCTTCTAGCGGCTGAGACGCAATCTCGTCTGTAGTACCAGCGTTTTCAGACTTCAAGGATGAGTTGCTTTGATAGAGCTGCCTTGAACCTATCATTAGAATTGTAGCCCATTTGCTTCGGGCTTAGACTATTTCTATTATTTTAGGGTTGCATCCCCGTACTCTAGATATTGGTAGAATTGTTTGGTACTGTGACTTTCAGATTCTAGGGGGTAATTTCTGCAGGTTAACTTAATGAAGTTTTATTATTATTATTATCATTGAATTGCTAGTTTACTTTTATGCACTAGTTTTGAGCTGTTAGAACGAGTAAATTCGGGGAAGTGATGGTTCGCTCACCCGGGGGTTGGGTGAGTGCCACTCACAACGGTCTGGGTCGTGACAATAATGGTCGAAGTACAAAAAACTATGGTCGGAGATCGGAGGATTAAGGTATAAGAAGGAAGAAGAACGATCGAAGGAGGGAGAATTTGAAGAAAAACTGCGATGAAAAGTGAAGAATACTAAAAGGACAAAATTGTCGTATTCAAAATATTTTAAACTTAAAAGAGTACATTTCGATTAAATGTGCAACAGCAAATTTTAAGCGGGTATTGCCTAAATGGGGGACCCAAAATTGGACGCACCATGAAATTTTTACGCGAAAGTCAATAGAATTTCAGTTAACAAAGGCTGCAAATTAGTAAATCAAAAACCTTGGGCATTCGCATGGCAATATTTTTAGCCGAAAGATAATTTGTGTCCTTGCCCTTTTAATTTTTCACAGATGTCTATTGACTGCAGGGGCGGATCCAGGATCTGAATGTCGTGGGTGCTTAAAATAAAATTGTTACCGTTTACATAGTATAAGTGCGACAACTATTTAAACAAACCTGCGAGAACATTTAATAAGAAAGGTATGTTTAATATTACCATCATAAAAGAAGACTTCTCGTCACAAATTACAATTGTACTCTATGATTTTTTGTATTTTAAAATTAAATAAGTAATAATAACATGCTTTTTGACACAAATTATGATTATACTTGACAATTTTTTTCATTTGAAACTAAAATAAATAATAATGTTATTGCCTTCTTTGATAAGTTAGCAAAGAGGAACTAGAACTCTAGAAGTAAGGGAAGAAAATCGGAATAGAAAAAGATGATTTCCTTGAGGAGGATCAATCCCACAACCTAAACCTAAAGCACCGTAAGCTTCATCACCCGGTTTTTGACCATTGAGCCGCATCCACTGTCGTGTACTGGTACAGGGTGCTTACTACATATTTATATAGCTTTCCTAGTATTTTCTATATACCTATATACATCTTACGTCGGGGTCAATGGGTGCTCGAGCACCACAAAGCTCTATGTGGATCTGCCCCTGCATAACTGAAACACATGTTCAAATTGACTTAAGTTTTCAGTCATATGTGTCTAAATGCGAAAATAAAAAAAAAAGTATATTATTTCGCTTGAAAGTTATCTAATATTGAGTATTTGTGCCAAAAAAATATAAAACATATATTATTTAATGTGACTACCAAAATAGGATATCTGGTGAAATTTTTACATCATAGCCTGATCTGTTTAGACTAGATATAAAAACTCGTGCCAGCACGGGCCCAATATATGTTACTTAATCTATTTTAATTTATGTGACAAATAGAATTTCGAGAGTCAATTAAATTGTAATTGTTTAATTTCTTAAAAGTATTTTAAGTTATGATTTATAGCAGTTTTAACATAATTTACAAATATATAAATTATTAAAAATGTCTTTACTCCATTTGTCTAAATTTATGTGGCACAAATAAAATTTGGAGAATATTTTTTACGTAATTTTTAAATATATAAATTGTTGAGATTTTTTTAAAATAATTTAAAATACTTAATGACAAAACTATCCTGTAATGCAATATTAATTCGAAAGAGTTCAATTGAAATGAGAATAATCTTAACGATAAATAATTTCAATCGATGAATTGGAAAATGTAGACTTGAGATGTCATTTTAATCGGGAAAGAAAAATCAAATACTTTATATTAAGTGATTGATTTTTTCAATTTTATTTTAAGTATTAATTTTTGTTATATTACTTTTTTTCAATTTTATTTTAAGTATTATTTTTTTCTATAAAAATAGTAGTAAATTTTGCATTATGAGAAGTAATAATTTCAATTATATAGTGACAATAAAAATGAAATCATCCAATTTGAACTTGTATGATCTTCTAAAATAGTGGGGTCCATAAGTGTCAAGATAATCTTACTAATAAATGCTGGAAAAGTAAGTGGGACCTACAGGTGGAAAAACTAAAGTATAACTTTGCTGACCCATGTAAAAAATACTCCCTCCGTCCTATTTTATGTGACGCACTTTGACTTGGCACGTTGTTTAAGAAAAAAAGAAAGATTTTTGAAATTTGTAGTTTAAAATAATTTTTGAATATTTGTGTGGTTGTAAATCATTTCATTAAGGGTAAAAGGTGAATTTCAAAGTTAAATTTTTTCTAATTATAGAAAGATGACATTCTTTTTGGGATAGATTAAAAAAATGTGTTACATAAAATGAGACGGAGGAGAGTATTACATAAGGCTGGTTTTTTTGTCCATAGTGTGCAAAAGTACATCCCTCAAGCAATTTAGTATCATATAGTTGAAGTAGGGTCTGTTTGGAAAGTCACCCTGGTAATTGAATTTTGTGTAATTGGGTGTAATTACATAGTTTGGTGTGTTTGGTTGGCCAGGTAATTACTTGGTCAGCAGGTAATTGAGTATAATCGGCAGTGGGTAATTACACTCTCCAATTTACAGGGGGAGCTGTGAATTGCTGGTAATTACATGGTGTAATTACAAGCTGAGTACTTTCTAATTTCGTTCTTTTATTTTTTCATTTTAATTTATTTTTTATTTATATTATTTTATTTTTTATGTTATTTTTATTATTCTAATAATTTTAAAAAATATATTTTTTATTTATATTATTTATATTTCATTTTCTTCTTATTTCCAAACCTTTACTTCTTGTGATTTCATGTAATTGTTCGTATTATCTATTTTATATTTATTTTATGTTCATTTTTTTTCATTTAGCATAATTTAGTTAGTATTCAAAATTTTAAATTAAAGTAGAATTCATTGTTGAATAAGGTTATATACTTAGGTTTTTCTTTTCTTTCGAATCATATTTAGATACATTATATTTAAATTTGACATAAGAGTATTATTTTAACTTTTTTGTTTTGAATTTTGAAATTATGTTATATTTTCATTTCCAATTTATTTATTTTACTAGTATTGACTTGATATTTCATATTGCAAGCCATTCATTTTTTAGTTAAAATTGATAGATTACCTTTTTGTCAAATGATTTAATAATTTTATGACATTATATTTATAATATTAATTTTTTTGTTAAACATACATTTGATGATGTTCTTAAAAATCATATAATTTAAGTTTTTATGATTAATTTAATTACAATATATAAATTAATTATTTTTTTATAATATTAGTTAAGAATATATGTTTATTAATTAATATTATACATATATATATATATATATATAATATATATATATATATATATATATATATATATATATATATATTGAATATTTAATTTAATATCATTTTTAAAGGCCCTTATTTGCTTAGTATAAATTTTTAGTTTTTGATAATTAACTTTTTAATTTTTTTTTTAATATAACCATGTGATTACACTTGAGCAACCAAACAGTGCACTTGTAATTATACCATGACAACCAAACAGGTCGTTCTAATTACTAGGATGTGTAATTACTTGGTTGGTAATTTACTACCCTACTAATTATACCAATTTCAATTACCAGATGGCTTTCCAAACATACCCTAAATGATTTAAATTATCGAAAATACCTTTGAGGCTGCAAGCACACATATTGTCTAAGAGCTTTGTGCTTGTAGCCTCTTATGTATAGTAGTAATCTATACATTATTAAAAGGAGGGTAGTACGCATTGTGGTTAAGCCAAGTGGCATCTTGAGAATTATTCACTTGGCCTTTTTACAACAAAAATTATTTTAATTCAAAAAAAATGTTTTAACTCAATAAATATAATTTATATTATTAAATGACAACTATTTTACCATTTTCAACTCTAATTCAAAATTCAAAATTGAATTCAAACAATAATCTCTAATCAATGTGATTTTCTTAAATTAAGAAGGTTGATTATGGAAAATATAAACTACCTCAATTAAATAATTTTAATTATTTTTAATTCAACCAAAAAAAATGAATCTATACATTATTAAAAGCAGGGTAGTATGCATTGTGGTTATGCCAAGTGGCATCTTGAGAACTAGCCACTTGACTTTTTACAACAAAAATTGTTTTAACTCAAAAAAAAATTATTTTAACTCAATAAATAAAATTTATATTATTAAATGACAACTATTTTACCATTTTAACTCTAATTCAAAATTTAAAATTGAATTTAAACAATAATCTCTAATCAATGTGATTTTCTTAAATTAAGAAAGTTGATTATGGAAAATTTATACTACCTCAATTAAATAATTTTTAATTATTTTTTGTATTCAACCAAAAAAAAATGAATCTATACATTATTAAAAGGAGGGTAGTATGCATTGTGGTTAAGCCAAGTGACATCTTGATAACTAGTCACTTGGTTTTTTTACAATAAAAATTATTTTAATTAAATTTTTTTTATTTTAACTCAATAAATGAAATCTATATTATTAAATGACAACTATTTTACCATTTTCAACTCCAATTCAAAATTAAAAATTGAATTTAAACAATAATCTCTAATCAATGTGATATTCTTAAATTAAGAAAGTTTATTATGAAAAATCTATACTACCTCAATTAAATTATTTTTATATTCAACCAAAAAAATAATTGGGGTGAAAATTAATTAAAAGTGAAAAATTATATTTCAACGAAAAAAAAATCTTTACATTATTTAAAGGAGGGTAATATGCATTGTGGTTAAGCCAAGTGACATCTTGAGAACTAGTCACTTGGCTTTTTTACAACAAAAATTATTTTAATTCAAAAAAATATATTTTAACTTGATAAATGAAATCAATATTATTAAATGATAACTATTTTACCAATTTCAACTATAATTCAAAATTCAAAATTAAATTTAAACAATAATCTCTAATCAATGTGATTTTCTTAAATTAAGAAAGTTGATTATGGAAAATCTATACCACCTCAATTAAATAATTTTAATTATTTTTTATATTCAACCAAAAAAAATGAAATACATTATTAAAAGGAGGGTAGTATGCATTGTGGTTAAACCAAGTGGCATCTTGAGAACTAGTCACTTGGCTTTTTTACAACAAAAATTATTTTAATTCAAAAAAATATATTTTAACTCAATAAATGAAATCTATATTATTAAATGACAACTATTTTACCATTTTCAATTCTAATTCAAAATTCAAAATTGAATTTAAACAATAATCTCTAATCAATGTGATTTTCTTAAATTAAGAAAGTTGATTATGAAAAATTTATACCACCTCAATTAAATAATTTTAATTATTTTTTATATTCAACCAAAAAAAATAAAATTGGGGTGAAAATTAATTAAAAGTGAAATTTTATATTTCAATCAAAAATTCCTGTTCTCCATGGTCACCACAAGAGCAAACTACACTATCACTCATTCTATTTCGGATCAGAATTTCTCCAATTGGGATCCTTTTCTTTTACAATCTCCATATAAAGAATGAGACTTTGAATGGCACTCCTTTCATCCATATTTGCCTGAACATGTGTTGAACTTGGCTCTTGTTCCTCACTTCCTCCCAAGCTGATCTTACTGAGAATTTACCAGAGCTGTTTAACATCCACCAAGGTTTATCCCAAGCTCCTTCATCTTCCACACAATTCACATGGTTTAGTATGTGATTGTATACTTCTTCAGGGAAACTGTTTTGAATTAGGTTTGCATTCCAAGTCCCATTTAAGTAGAGTTGGCTGACATCTTCTAGCTGGAGGTTTCTTGGGTGGTTAATTGATAGGAAATAATCCAAAGCACCCAGTTGGGTCCAATTTTCATACCATACACTGGAGTGTCCACATTTAGGCTCCCACCATATAGTTTGATCAAAATTGTCTCTTGCCTCTAGCATTAGCTTCCATGTCATAGAACCTCCTTTCCATTCTACCATCTTTGGTCCTTTCTTTTTACAGTATTTTGTCCACATATAATTGGACCATAAGGATTTTTGTGTCCTAAACACCCACCATAGCTTATCAAAATAGATCCTTAAATACATCAAATAGGGATCTGAAGCCTAACCCTACTTCTTCAATGGGAAGACATATATTAGGCCAAGCAATCCAGTGCTTGTTTCTTCCATTCTCCTTGAAATTCCATTGAAATCTTGCAAAAACTCTGTGTAGATCATTAATCACACATTGTGGAGGGTTGATGGTAAATAACATGTATATTGGAATATTGTTTAGCATATGTTTAATCAGGACAACTTTTCCACCAAATGAGAGCAATTTCCCTTTCCATGCTTGTAGTTTGGTTTGCACCTTCTTAATCAGCTCTGAAAAGTGGACTTTCTTCTTCTTGGCATGGCCTATAGGACACCCTAGGTACATTATGGGGAATTGACCTCTGGTGAAACCAGTCTTCTCTTCAATTTCTCTTACATGAACATGGGTAGTCTTATTGTAAAAAAGGAAAGAACTTTTCTCTTTGTTAATCAATTGTCCTGATTGTTCTTCATAGTCTTTAAGGACCTCAACCACCATTTTCAAAGAGGTCTTATTAGCAGATACAAATATAATGGTATCATCAGCATAGGCTAGGTGGTTGATATTATCACTCCACTTAGGCATACCAAAACCTCTAAACTCAGTATTGTTAAACAAAGAGTTTAAAGATCTAGATAACACCTTAGCAGCTAAAATAAATAGTGCTGGAGACAGTGGATCTCCCTGTTTCACTCCTCTTGTGGAATGGAAAAATCCATGGGCTTTCCCATTAATCAGCACTGAATACCAATTGTTAGCCATAAGTCTCCAAATCTTGTCTACTACCTTTGAGTCAAAACCCATCCTTTCTAAAACTTTGATTAAGAACTTCCAACTCACCCTGTCATAAGCTTTTTCCATATCCAGCTTCAAAACAACATTTGCTGGCTTGTCCCTTATTTTGATGTCTGAGATGATTTCTTTTGCCAATAATACATTCTCTGTAATACTCCTGCCTCTTACAAACCCTTGGTTCCTTGATATGAGGGATGGTAGCAACACTTTTATTCTATCATATCAGAAAAGGATTGTATACACTCCTTTTTTGGTAGTAAGACCAAATTAGTGTGGGTGATAGATTTGGGTAGAGTATTTCCTTCAAAAAAGGAAGTAATAATTTTAAAAACATCTTCACCCACTATGTTCCAGCAGCTTTGATAAAAGTGGTCTGTGAACCCATCAAGGACACTAGAACTATCACCCCTAAGTTCAAAAACAACTTTCTTTACCTCTTACAGCATGCCTAATTCTTCAAGTATGAATTTAGAAATAAAAGCATGTTTTGAATTATGGCTATGCTAAGGCTTATGAATAAGATTTGGCATGAGAGTATGCCCTTATGATATGATGAGCTATATGTGCATGTTTTGGGAGTAGTATTTAGCACCGAGCGATGAGGGTTCAATTATCCAAATCCAAAAACTATGTTGCCAGTGTAGGTTATGATATGATATGTGACTTAAAGGCTTATGAGAGTGGATCCACGTCTTTATGAATGGTGTCCTTGCCTGAGCGGGGAATATGACAACTTTGCCAACTAGGGTGAAATAGTTGGAAATGGTGGCTTGTTCCTTGGCAAGGTTCAAAGTCAGCTTTGCTAACTAGGGTTAAATAATTAGATTCCATGTAGCTCACATGGTCTCATGTCGGTTATAAGAAACTCCCCTATGTATGCTTTCCGTATGTATGTTTTCAAGTTTTACAAGCTTTATGAACTCTCTTATGAACTATCATTTTGAAGTTGGCTTTTGCCTCATGATTTGGCTTTCCATTATGATTTCTTCTCATGATACCCTATTATGTACGGATTATGTCTAAGTACGTTTTAAAGCATGTTTTATCATACTTATGCATTGCTCACATACTTAGTACATTCCATTGTACTAACGCATATTGCGTTACATCCTTTGATGATGCAGATTCAGGTGTCCCTTCACAAGCACGTGGCTAGAGTTCCCGGCCACTCTTAGTTAGCTTTGGTGAGTCCTCACGGTTTGAGGACTAGACTTTACTCTAGCTTTATGTTCCCTTTTATTTCATATTGTCGAGTTAGTTGAGGTATTGTCCCATCAACTCTTTATGCTAGTCTTAGAGGCTTTTTAGACATAGATGTTTTGGGATGATCTTTGAGTTGTATTTCTTATTCGACTCTCTATCTGTGATATGCTTCCTATTTTGGATTTCCTTATGATGATTCCTCTATGTTTTCCTTTATGTTTACTTGAGAATGTTATGAACAAGGGTTAGCTTGGGATCCTTGTGGTCCGAGTCTCGTGTTATGTCTAGGGAGTGACCTCAGGGCGTGACAACCTAATTGGCATAAAATCTAACCAAAAACAAACTTTTAAAAGAAGGTTCAGCGAACCTTAAAGGCCAAGAAGTTTCATGAAGTTTATCAATTAAAACCTCTTAGGAGAAAATTAAGACTACTTTGGAAGATGAAGCTTGGGTAAATCTATTCGTATTTCAAATAGGAGAAAATATTGGCGGTAATCATGATTCAAAGGAAGATAGAACATGTTTATTACAGAGATAAATATCATTTCGGTATGCAAAGGACATATCCATCTTACCAACTACCAGCTTAGGAAAGGAATATAATCCCTTTTGAATTTTTTTTTATGCACCAAATTTAAATACACACATCGTGAAGGCACACCTGATTATGAGTGAATGATTAATGACCTTACACATATTTTAAGGAGTTTAAGGATTGAAACAAAGAATACTGTGAAGATACTCTTTCCTGAAGTGACATGCTGAAAATCCAAGTCATAGATAATCTATGCACAGAAGATAATTTACAATATGCATATAAAAATGACCAAGTCATGGATAATTTTAAGCTAAACAAAGAGAATTTGATATTTTTATTTCACTAAAAGTTAATTCATCTTATTAGAAGGTGTAAATATGTTAGAATTTAACTCATATCATGCTTCACTTTAACGGAAAAAAGAGCTGACTTCTTAGGAGTAAAACAGGAGAAGCATTCAAACCATGAATTTAAGAGAATAAGAAAGAATTTAAGGAAAACAGACTAAAGGATCGTATTTCTCAAAGCATACTTCAAGTAGCCTAGGCATACACAAACTATTTAAGAAAATATACCATGCTTTTCCTATTTAGGCTAACAAAACACATTGCACTCAAGGTCGTTTCTTCGGTGGCATTATATCATACTACACACACAGGCGACATATCTTTGTTCATATGAGACACACACAAAGCAGTCACTAAGATGAGAAGAATGGCAAAAAGAAAAACAAATGAGCATTTTACAGCAAATTCCCATAAGAATAGATTATTCTAAGCCTTCATCCGCAATTTCTTAACACCACATCATATAAACCAAACAAGACCAGCCCAATCAACATGAAAATTTTTAAGAAAAATAACTCGACACAACACTTAAAAAAAGAGTTATGAGAAGATGAGGTGTTTACTTTCTTTTGAGCAGCGAACGGGGACTCAAGCTTCTTCTGAAAAAACAAAGCCTTCACCACGCCACAAGAAATCAAACATTGGGATTTCTTAGCCAAAAAACTCAAGCTCAAAAGAGTCTCAAAGAATTTCTATCCCTTGAAATATCCTTGAACTCTTACCCATACTGTGAAAATGATGGGGTTTGTATAAGGGGCGATTTGGGTGAAATTTGGGGTTTTACCGATGTGGGAGAATGGATTTCAAGGGGGTTTTGGAGATTTTACTTGAGGGATTTTGAATCCTTGAGAAGATAAGGTTTAAAGGCTCATCAAATCGTACCCTTTTTTACGATTTTGAGTGGGATTTTGTGAGAAAGGACGAAGAGTGGAGGGAGATTTCTCCATGTAGCTCTTCTAGAGGCTTATGGGAACATTCTCGCGTGCTAGGCACACTGATTTAGTATGAATTTGAGAGGGAAATTGTTGGTAATAGCTGGGCGGTGATTAGGGTTTATGTTGGTTGAGAGAAGAAAGAGGAGAGAGCAAAGGGGTCGTTTGGTCTGTGTGTTAAACGAAAGAATAAATAGGAAAGATAAGGGTATGTTGAGGTGGGCCCAAACCAGGTCGGGGAAATTGGGCTAAGGCGGGTTGGTTTTGGGTCAATTAATTGTGCTGAACAAAGGGAATGTGAGGGGTGTTTAGGAAATGGCCACATTTTACAAAATGTGGCCAGATTTTAGCCAAATTGAATTTAAAACATGACCGAATTGAATTAAGGGAGAGAGTTTAAATCAAAATCAAAATGAAATAAACTAAATTCACAATTAGTTAGACGAGCTTCTTATATTTAACAACCAAGAATAATTATTTTATAAAACATAATTAACCTATTTAAAACCAAAGAATTATTTCTTGCTTTTAAATCAATTTCAAGGAAAACGTAGCATTTTTCATCTTTAAACACGATTTTATTTAAAATAATTTTGAAAATATTTATTTTGAGTAAAATTTATATACTTCTATATAATTAAATATTTAGATTATACATTTTCACCTAAAATTACTAAATTATCCTCAAGTTAAATTTGAAAATATTAAAATCCTATAAAAATAGTTATTTCAAAATTGTTTAAAATAGTAGAAGCTCAAAACTTATCACGAACGTGGAGGGCGAAAATTGGGTGTTAGTAGTATCTCCTCACAAGTAGTGATAAAGTCATACATATCCTGACCAGGTGTACCAGCAAATCTAGGTGGAGCCAATCTTAGAAATCTACCAACGCCTTCTGGTATGTCTTTGTCATAGCTGGGGTTGAAGCAAGAGGCTGTGCAACAGATGGAACCGGAAGAACCTCAGCACGGGGTGCCGCAGTAGCCAGCTGCGCTCTTATAATTTATGCACCCTGCGATTCCCCCTGAGCGGATGTCTGTGCTACTCAGCAGGATGATCCTCAATCATACACAATAACTGTAGAAGTAAACCCCGAATACTTGAAAATTGAGCTGGGGCTGAAGCTAGCACATAAAATGATGCTGGCACTGGTGGTACCGGGGCTGTCCCCCTGTCCACAGACTGATGCTCTTGAACAATCTCGAGCTCATACTCGGGATCAACCTAGACTCTGGGAGATCTAACTAGTGCCTCTTCTCGAGCATGACCACTAGCTCTACCTCTGCAACCTTCCCAACCTCTAGCTGGAGTCAAAGGTGCTAGAGTCAAAGGCTCACCCTTACTTGATATCGACACTCTCGTACAAACCATCTGTTGGAAAATGAACTACAGTTAGTGAGATTTTAGGAAACCATCAAGGATAAGATGCACAATACAAAAGAAATAAGAGAGTCATATTTCCTATGATGCCACTGTAGCCTCCTAAAGATTGAGTACGGATGTCTCTACCCCGATGCGCAGGACACTACTAGACATTGGCTCCTATACCGTTGACAATTGTGAACCTGGGCTCTGATACCATGCTATCATGACCCAAATTCTCGGTCATGATGGCACCTACAACCCCCAGTAGGAAAACCAATCCCCGTAGCCCAAAACGGTTAGTAATGGGCTACTATCTAACAAGCAATCAGAAGAATGATATAAATAGCAGAAGCAAAGGAAATAAAAGAAGAAATATAAAATAGGAATATATATATATATGTAACGACCAGGTTTATCATTACGGGAAAACCATTCGTACTAATTTTTAGAGTTAGAAAACTCCGGGTTTGAGAGTTTGAAATTTTGGGCTAGGCTAGTCTCGATCAGTTTTGGAATGAGGTGTGGTCTAGGGAAATTTGGGTAAGGATTGGGGTAGATGTATGGATTTGAGATATTTATCCTTGTAGCTAAGACATAAAGGAGTCCAGGGGACTTTTCAGAATCGAATTTGGGTAAGTAGAACTCTCAGAATTGAGGTTGACGTGAAGGGGTTGTTCCAGGACATCGAAAGAATAATTGTGTTGCAAAATTGACCAGTTTTGGAGATTTTATGACTTTCTGTCCCATGTCAACTATCATAGAGGTTGACACTCTGCCATGGCGACCTCCGCTATAGCATAGAAAATACCACTACAGCGGAAGTCAACGTCGGTCAGCCACCGCCCTAGCGGATGACTGTGCTACAGCGGTACCGCTATAGTGGAATGAACTGCTATAGTGGAGATTGATGGGATTTAATGCAGAAACTTCCCTAAAATATTTCAGTTTTTTTGCAACTCATTTTGGTAGAAGAAGGGGGCGATTTTGGGCAATTTCTACCAGTTTTCCATCGTTTTTCATCCTGAAGGTAAGGATTCTGCTCCCCGAACTCTGTGATATCCTTCCTATGCTATAGAATTGCTAGGGGTGGAATTGGGGAATGGTTTGGGATGGCCTAAGAATGGTAAAATCCAGAGAAAAAAGGGATTCTAGGGTGCTAGAGTTCTTGGGTCTTGATTCTTCATAACGGGTAATGATCACTTACCCATAATTCTCTAAGGGAATTCGTTAAAATTATGAATTTAGGTGAATTAATGGTGGGAGAGCCCAGGAATTGGTGGAATGATCATGGTTGGCCTGGGCTTTGGGATTTTTCATAATCCGGGTAATTTGTAGGCCATAAGAATTGATTTTTGGTTACTGTGTATTTGTTTCTAGACCAAGAACAAGCAAGGTATCCTGAAAGGGAAAAAGCTCCGGCACTGTAGAGCTTTCTTATTCGAGGTAGGTGATAGTTATTGATTCATGTATGCGTTGTATGTTTGTGTACTTTGGTCTAAGTATTTGTGTGGTTTGCATTGGTTAGGGAATGATTTAGGAATGTCCAAAAGTCGTGTTTTCAGTCTTGTGAAATGAACTAAGTGTTATTGCTTGTTGGTTTACAAGTGTTGATTGTTCATTGTTTGTGATTGTGGATTTATGTGACATTTAGTTTGCTCGGGTACCACACTTGGTATGGGATATACTAATGGTTAGCTCGGGTACCACGCCTAGTATGGGATAATACTAACGGTTGGCTCGGGTACCATGCCTGGTATAGGATAATACTAACAGTTGGCTTGGGTACCACACCTGGTATGAGATAATACTAATGGTTGGCTCGAGTACCACGCCTGGTACGGGATAATACTAAGGGTTGGCTTGGGTACCACGCCTGGTACGGGTTTACTTTATTGTATTGTTGCATCTCTATTAATGGTTCCCTGCATGGACCCACTTGTGCTTATGAATTGTGGTTGTGTATTTTTGGTCCTTGAGAGGCCGGATTGTTACATTGCTTTATGAGTTTGATCTTGGTATAGATCGGGTTGTATGTATGACACTTAGGTGTTGTCTAAATGGGATCCAGGGTGGATCTGGGATATGTAACGAGGTATATTTGTTATTGTTGTGGATTTTTGATCATAATTGTGAAGTGGTTTACATGTGGGAATAAGTTAGGTAGAGACTTGTAGTCTAGGAATACTTGTTGACCTGCTTATGTGTTTCTGTACTTTTACTTGATTTTTGTACTACTCATTCACTTTCTATTTGGAAAAGGCTGATGACCCTACCTGTACACGGTGGTTGTGTACTGATACTGCACTTGCTTATTTTCTTGTGAGTACAGGAAATTTTCCGGCGGTTGACGCACAATCTCACTTATAGGCCTGGCATTCCAAGATATCAAATGTGGGCTATTCGATTAAGCTGCCATGGCATCTATCTAGTTGAGTTGTAGACCATTTGTTCGGGCTTAGACTATTTCTATATTTGGGGTTGCATCCCCGTACCCTAGTTTTGGTAGATATTTTTGGTACGATGACTTTCAGATTTTAGGGAGGGATTTTCGAAGTTTATCTTTATTTTATACAGTTGATTTTATTACCATTGATTGCTAGTTTACATTTCTGCATTGAATTTAAGCTGTTAGGCTATGCTAAGAGTTGGACTATATTGGTTCGCTCATCCGGGGGTAGGGTAGGTTCCACTCACGGTGGTCTAGGTCATGACAAAGATTGTATCAGAGCCCTAGGTTCGTTGATCTCATCGTACCAAAACAGGTCTAATAGAGTCTTGCAAAACTGTGCGGAGATATCTGTACTTTTATTCGAGAGGCTATAGGACTTTAGGAAACTGTCTCTTCTTTATTCCATCTTGATATAACTTGATTCTAATTGGTATCCGGTGATACAAATTGGTATCTAACTCTTTCACTTATCTGTCTGTAGATTGTTAACACGAGGTATAATGGAGCTAGACCAACGGTCCCAGCAGCAGGCCCGTCCTTCCGTAGTAGAGGCAGAGGAAGGGGCAGAGGATGAGGTAGAGCCACACTCATCAGGGGTGGGGCTCAAGCTACTGCAGAAGTGCAAGAGGAAACCCCTCCCCCACCTTAGGAATAGGTTGTAGAAGATGTGGAAGTGGTTGTGGAAGATGGAGGGGTGCACGCTGAGGCTGAGGCAGCACCGGTTAGAGGTGCATGCCTTCCCTCTATGATGCTCGAAGCATTTCAGCAAGCTTGGAACTTATTGAGTGGTTTGTTTGGTGCTGGAGCCATACCCATGGGCGTTGCAAATAAGGATCTGGGAACTCAGCCAGCAGATCCTACGGCTCCTAGGATGGATGCAGCTTCAGACACGGGTAACTTCTTCAGGTCAATGCTAGGCCAGGTGATGACAGAAAATGAACATGAGATGCTGACCAAGTTTCTCACGCTGAAACCTCCTACGTTTCAGGGTACTGATAGGGCAGATGTTTACGGGTTCATACTGGATTGTTATGAGAGGCTGCACAAGTTGGGCATTATGCAATAGTATGGGGTTGAGTTCATTACATTTCAGCTGCAGGATGATGCCAAGCAGTGGTGGAGATCTCATGTAGAGTGTCAGTCTTCTGTTTTACCCCCACTTACTTCGAAGCAGTTTCACATGACTCTTTTCTTCAAGAAGCACGTGCCCCGCATTTTGAGGGATTGTAAAAAGGTTAAGTTCTTGAATTTGGAGTAGGGTCGCATGTCAGTCTTTGCTTATGAGACCAAATTTCACGCCTTGTCTCATGAACTTCAGGTATTTTTTGTGCACATGACTTCTTCAGGGAAAGGCTTTAATGAAGTGGCAGATTATGTGAAGAAACTTGATGGAGTCAGGTAGGTGGGGCAGGCTAAGGTGTTAGCCAAGAAGCCCCAAAATGAGGGAAATTACGGTGGTTCATACTCCAGGGGTCAAAATCAGTAGGTATACTCAGTCCGTCCTATTCAGTCAGCTCTACCAGCAGCTACAGGTGGTCGTCCGGTAGCTAATTAGCAGTTTTCAGCTCCTAAGGGCCAGAGAGCTTCTTATACATCTACTATTAGGCCTGCACTTGATTGTGGTTGTTTTCATTATGGTGATCTGGGCCACTTTAAGAGCGAGTGCCCTCACAGGCAGACTGGTAATAAAGTTCAGCAGCAGCCCAAGGCTTCGGTCCCAGCAACTAGAGGTGGTCATGCTAGAGGTCATCCATATGGTGGGCGAGGTAACTTTGAGGAAGGCCAGAGAGACAGAGGGAACGGCGGTGCAGGCATAGGTGCAGCGTAACCGGCTAAGAAAGTTACTCGGATTGATGATCGGGCTCATTGTTACGCATTTCTAGGGAGGACCGAGGCTGAAGCATCTGATGTGGTGATCACAAGTACTATTCTTGTCAGTGATAAAATAGCTTCGGTATTATTTAACCCAGGTTCTATATATTCTTATATGTCTGTGAGTTTTGGATTGGGTCTGGACTTGATATGTGATATCCTTGATTTCCCTATCAATGTTTCTACCCCGTTTGGAGAGTCAGTGATTGTGACTTATATTTATCATAATTGTTCGGTTATATTTGTGGGGGTTGCAAACTTGGGTAGATTTAGTAATTCTAGATATGGTTGACTTTGACATTATTTTGGGTATGACCTGGTTATCCCCTTATCATGCTGTGTTGAATTGTAACACCAAGACTGTGGCTCTAGAGATTCTGGATAATGATAGGCTAGACTGGGAAGGTGTGTACAGGTCTAAGCCGGTCAGGATTATGTTATTCATTCGTGCTAGGAAGCTAGTGGAGAGAGGGTGTTTAGCCTTTTTGTCTCATCTCTGGAATGATAGTGTGGAGTCCCCATCTATTGAGTTAGTTCCAGTTGTTTCAGAATTTCGAGAGGTGTTTCCAGCAGATTTTCCTGGTATGCCTCCGGACAAGGATATTGACTTTTGTATTGACTTAGAGTCGGGCACTCATCCTATTTCTATTCCTCCGTATTATATGGCTCTGGCAGAGTTAAGGGAACTTAAGACTCAGCTTCAGGAACTCCTAGATATAGGGATTTATTTGTCCTAGTGCTCGCCTTGGGGTGCTCCGGTATTGTTTGTAAAGAAGAAAGATGGTAGTATGTAGATGTGCATAGATTACAGGCAATTGAACAAGGTTACCATCTTGAATAAGTACCCTCTACCCCATATTGATGATCTATTCGACCAGTTACAGGGTGCGTCAGTGTTTTTGAAAATTGATTGGAGGTCAGGATATCATCAGTTGAAAATCAGGCCCGAGGATGTTCCTAAGACTGCTTTCTGGACTTGGTATGGGCATTACGAGTTCTTAGTGATGTCGTTTGGTTTGACCAATGCACCAGTGACATTCATGAGTCTGATGAATGGGGTGTTTAAATATTACATGGATTCGTTCGTCATTGTTTTCATTGATGATATTTTGATCTACTCCAAGAGTAGGGAGGAGCATGCTAAACATCTCCATATAGTGTTGGACATTTTGAGGCAACAAAAGCTTTATGCAAAGTTCTCAAAGTATGAGTTCTGGTTGACTTCAGTAGCATTCTTAGGGCACGTAGTGTCAGAAAAGGGGGTGATGGTGGATCCCTAGAAGATAGAGGTAGTCAAGAGTTGGGCCTGGCCTAGCTCTGTGACTGAGGTGAGGTGTTTTATTGGGCTCACAGGTTATTACCGGAGGTTTGTTAAGGATTTTGCATCCATTGCTACCCACTTGAAAAGGTTGACACATATAGATGTACGGTCCGTGTGGTCCGACAAGTGCGAGAAAAGCTTCCAAAAGCTCTAATCACTCCTGACCACTACTCCTATTTTGTCCTTGCATATTGAAGGTAAAGACTTTGTTGTTTACTGTGATGCTTCACATTTTAGTTTGGGTGCTATGTTGATGCAGGATAGGAATGTGATAGCCTATGCGTTAGGCAGTTGAAGGTACATGAGAGAAACTATCCGACTTATGATTTAGAGTTGGCAGTGGTGGTCATTGCACTCAAGATTTGGAGACACTATCTCTATAGTGTCAAGTGTGAGGTGTTCACTGATCATCGCAGTCTAAAATATGCTTTCACTTAAAAGGACTTGAATCAGAGGCACAAAAGGTGGATATAGTTGTTGAAAGACTATGATGTGACTATTTAGTACCATCCGGATAAGCCTAATATGGTGGCAGACGCATTGAGCCGGAAAACAATTAGCATGGGCAGTTTGGCTTGTTTGGGGTGTCCAAATGACCACTAGCAAGGGAAATTAAGGCATTGGAGTCCAAGTTCAGGCACTTGGGTATTTCAGAACAAGGTGGTATTTTGGCCTGTTTTGAGTTCAAATCCACATTCATAGAGGAGATAAAGGCCAAACAGTTTCAGGATTTGTAGTTGAGCAGGCTTCGGAGCAAGGAAATATCTGAAGAGTCAGGGGATGACACATTTGATTCTGGTAGTGTGTTAAATTTTAGAGGAAGGATTTGTGTTCCTCGAGTTGATGACATGATTTAGAACGTGTTGGCAGAGGCTCATGGTTCGCGGTATTCAATTCATTCGGGTGTAACCAAGATGTACCAAAATTTGAGGCAACTTTATTAGTGGCTTGGGATGAAAGGGGATATAGCAGATTTTGTGTCTAGGTGTCAGAATTGCTAGAAGGTAAAGTATGAGAATGAAAGACCTGCAGGACTACTTCAGAGGATGCCCATTCCAGAGTGGAAGTGGGAGAGAATAGTCATGGATTTTCTGGTGGGTCTCCCCAAGACTTTGGGGAAGTATGACACTATTTAGGTCATTGTTGACAGGCTGGCCAAGTCAACTCACATCATTCCGGTCAGGGTGGATTACAATTCACAACAATTAGCTAAGATCTACGTGAAGGAAATTATGAGATTGCACGAGGTACCACTGTCCATTATCTTAGACAGGGGTACGCAGTTTACCTCCAAGTTTTGGAGCAAGTTGCATGAGGAGTTGGGCACTCAACTAACCTTTAGTACAACCTTCCATCCTCAGACTGATGGTCAGTAGGAGAGGATGATTCAAGTATTGGAGGACATGCTGAGAGTATGTGTGATTGACTTCAGGGGTCATTGGTACCAGTTTCTACCATTGTGTGAGTTCTCATACAACAATAGCTACCAGTCCAATATCGATATGGCACCATTCGAGGCTCTATATGGAAAGAGTTGTAGGTCACCGATTAGGTGGTTTGAGAAAGGCGAGGGAAAGCCTTTGGGCGTAGATTTGGTAAGGGAAGTGCCAAGAAAAGGTAAGAGTCATTCAAGACAAGTTGCTAGCTGCCCAAATGAGGCAGAAGGAATATGCGAATCGTAAGGTAAGGGACATGAAATTTCAGTTTGGTGAACATGTATGGTTGAAAGTGTTACCAATGAAGGGAGTTATGCATATCGGTAAGAGGGGCAAGTTCAGTCCCCGGTGCATTGAACCGTTCAAAGTTCTTGAGATTGTAGGGACCGTCGCTTATAGATTGGCGTTATTGCTCAGTCTATCAGGTGTCCATCTAGTGTTTCACATATCCATGCTAAAGCGATACCATGGGGATGAGGACTACATCATCAAGTGGGATGAGGTGTTACTTGATAAGGATCTTCGCTATGAAGAGGAGCCGATTTTGATTCTTGATCAAGATGTCCAGAAATTAAGGACTAAGGTGATCAGTATGGTAAAGGTTCAATGTAAGCATCGTCTGGTTGAGGAAGCCACTTGGGAAATCGAGAGGGACATGCGTTACAAGTACCCTCACTTTTTTGAGGATATATGTACTACTCCTTTTTCTCTTTACTTTTCATGTTTTCGGGTTTGACCGTTTGGGGAGGAACGATAGGTAAATTGGTATCTATTGTAAAGACCGGGTCCGTCATTATGGGAAAACCATTCGTGCCAATTTTTAGAGTTATAAAACTCTGGGTTTGGGAGTTTGAAATTCTGTTTTAGGCTAGTCTCGGCCAATTTTGGAGCAAGGTGTGGTCTAGGGCAATCCGGGTAAGGATTGAGGTAGATGTCTAGATTTGAGCTAGTACCTTGTATCTAAGACATAAAGGATTCTCGGAATCAAATTCAGGTAAGTAGAACTCCCGAAATAGAGGTTGACGTGAAAGGAGTTGTTCCGAGATGTCAGGAAAATAAGTGTGTTGTAAAATGGACCAGTTTTAGAGATTTTACGACTTTCTGTCCCGTGTTAACCATCGTTGTAGTTGACACTCTTCCGTGGTGACCTCCACTGTAGCGGATAAAATACCGCTACAGCGGAAGTCAACATCGATCAGCCTCTGCCATAGCGGATGACTCCATTACTGCAGTACCGCTATAGAGGAGCACATCGGTATAGCGGAGCGTGATAGGATTTAATACAGAAACTTCCACCAAAAAGTTCAATTTTTCTGCAACTCATTTTGGGAGAAAAGGGGGCAATTTTGGGCGATTTCTACCAGTTTTCCATCATTTTTTGTCCGTAAGGATTCTACTCTCCAAACTTCGTGGCATCCTTCCTATGCTATAGAATTGCTAGGGGTGGACTTGGGGAAAGGTTTGGGATGACCTAGGAATGGTAGAATCCGGGGAAAAAGGGGATTCTAGGGTGCTAGAGTTCTTGGGTCTAGATTCTTGATAACGGGTAATGATCACTTAGCCATAATTCTGTAAGGGAATTTGTAAAAAAGATGAATTTAGGTGAATTAATGGTGGGAGATCCTGGGAATGGGTGGAATGATCATGGTTGGCCTGGGGTTTGGGATTTTTCATAATCCGGGTAATTTGTAGGTCATAAGAATTGATTTTTGTTTACTGTGTATTTATTTCTAGACCAAGAATAAGAAAGGGATCCTGAAAGGGTATAAACTCTGGCACTGTAGAGCTTGCTTATTTGAGGTAGGTGATGGTTATTGATTCGTGTATGCATTGTATGTTTGTGTACTTTGTTCTAATTATTTGTGTGGTTTGCATTGCTTAGGGAATGATTTAGGAATGTCTGTTTTATCGCATTTTTCACTTTCGTTTATTTTGAAAAGAAAAAGCAACTTCATTTTTGAAACGGTTTTGACTGGAATTAAACTTGAAAACTTATAAAAATTCTCTAACTTAATTAAAACAGATTCGCTACTTAATATTTTTAGGAGAAATCAAGAAAACCATTGAAAATATTCGAAAGATTTAAAACAGATAAAAATCTTTTGAATTTAAGAAATCCGGGTAAGAAGTTCATATTTACATTTTAGGAAGATTTTTAAGGCACCTAAAATGTCCGCTAACACGCGGTTATCCAACTGATTTTGAAAACTCTTTATTATTGACTAAATTTGAAAAATGAGGAAATTTATTAAGGAAAAAGCCATTTTTTCGTGAAAACTGAGTGATAAGTAACAGGATTTTGTAAGGAAAAATTGGTGATAACTGAACGAAGTCTCAAAACTTTTAATGGATTTGAACAAGATAATCAATTTGTAAAAAATAGTCATGGTACTCCGAAGGGGAAAATAACAAAGTTCAGTAAAAGAGTTAGTGTTTTGCAAAGAGTCCAAATTATATAAATAACCAAATTATATAAATAATACTAGACTAAAAGCAAAGGAAGAAGTTCGGTTTAGGCACTTAGGCCCAAACCCCTACAAATTTCCATTGGACTACCAAATTCGGGTTAAGCCCATTTTTATCTTCGTCTTCAATCGGCCTTCCCTGTATATTAGCTTCCTTGTATGTAGCACTTAGGCCACATAGTTTTTACTTTGGTCAGATTTTAACCCCCTTTTGAGGCCTTGGAATAAGTGGACTCGAATGCAATTTGTCCTCCTTGGCCAGTCGAAGTGTATGCAAAGTAAAGGAGTCCAATGGGACGGGGGGGGGGGGGGGGGGTTTCATGTGACAAAAAAAAAGAGAAGAATGAGTATAGCTTAACCAATATTGCAAAATATCATCATCAAGTTGACAAAATTGATTTGATTAACAAATGACTTAGTTAAGCTAAACAGAGCAACAATTCTTTGTAAAATTTTTTGAAGTCAAGACAAGGACCAATTTACACTCCACTCATAGATTCACAGATGATATTGGCTTTGTTTTTATTAAGAGGAGAAATGATTATAGGTCAAACCCACATTTGTCATGCCCAATTCATTCCAAATAGGGATTCTCTTATAATACTTTGTAGGGTGCATAGACATCCAATTTTTAGCGATAAGAACATTCTTAGGCTACCGATATGCAACTTGAACAGATAACAAACAATTTGACCACTCGACGAAGCTTGAATGGGTAAATGATTTTTAAAAGAATGAAATCACAAATGCATTTAACATAGTAAAAAAACCATAAGCTACTGTTAAGGGAAAGCTAAAATAGGCATGGGAAAGGACAATTTACTTAGAACATTACTTAATCTATCAAATGCCAAATAATAAAACCAACATCCACATGACTTTAAATTTATACAGCCGCTTTCATGACACAAAATTGATCAAACGCTATGCCAATTTGGTCAAATCTATAGAGATTTCATTTGTCCTACTTCGTACTCAACTTGAATGTAACGACTCTTAACATGACATGCTAGAATCATCTACCATGCCACTGGAAAACTTTTAAACAAAGACATTAGGAAAACAAAGGAAGGGATTTTTGTTCAAAAAGAGACATTGCTGGACAGTTTCAAACAGTGATGACATGAGTATTTTAAACGTAAATGTTGATCCTTAACCAAAATACGAGCTTACTTTTGGTTTCCCAATAGCACACTTTTCAAAGAAGAGGCAAACCATTCATGTTGAGAAATAAAATCATGCTAAGCATTTACGTAAAACTTATTTTTGGGCAAATATAGTCAAATTTACTCAAAGAAAATGCTTTCTAGCCAGTAATCCTTAAGGGAAGTTGTAAAAAATTCGGATGCAACCAGACAAACACACTGATTTTTCTAAGAATATCAATACGAGAAGATTAAATTTGCTGAAAACAAAATGACTTCTTTCTTCTTGTATTGAAAAATTTAAGCAGAAACTATAGGAAAACAAAGAAAGGAAGAAATTTTACTCGAAAGGGATACTACTGGATAGTTTTGAAACAATGGTAACATGAACATTTTAACGTAATGTTGATCCTTGAGTAAGATGTCAAAACTAACTCTCAGTCTCACAACAAGGTTATAGCCGACTTACTAAAAAGCAGAACTTAAAAGCAAAACACAAAGGACCTAACAACAACAAACAGTGATGAATTTCAATCACACAACCATGCTCGTTTAGAGCTAAAAAAAAGTAGATGAAACGAAAGCTGTTGTGAAGCTCCATTTTAATCCTGATTTTTCAAGTAAAAGAAGAAGGACAATTAAAGAATTAACTTTTGAAGTAGCTTCATCCCTTCCTTTGAAGATTTCTCTTGATAATCAAGGAAACACATCAGGGAATCCTTAGCCTAAGCAAAACATGTTCGAAGGACTTTAAAACACCAAATTCAAATTTAACTAATCATTCCAACTATTTCCTTATGCAAGCGCACATTTAAATTTATCATGATATGATAAAGAAAGAAGAAAAAATAGTGAGCAAACATAGATATAACAGATTTCATGTCCGACCCCTTTGATTAAGAAAAAGGGATAGAAATAACTCTTTTTAGCCATGAACTAGAAAATATGGAAACTAGGCGAATCCTTAGTGACTTGAGTGACATCCTTTTGTCCAGATTTTAGGGGAAGATAAGGTCTTACCTCCTTGGACTGATTTAGCACAAATCGTTGCTGAGACACTGCCAGTCCTATTATCCAAATGATAAGTAGAGAAAATGAGCCATAATGAGGATTCATGTCACCTACCCTTCCTCTCATATCATAGAGGTTATGGAACGGGACAAACAGAACTCTAAACAAATCTCGAACTTACCATGGGCAATGTTTTCATCGATCAATAGAACTACGAAACAGTTGTAATTTCTAATGAACACATTAGTGGAGACTTCACATGTTTCTCCCACGCCAAATACACAATCAAAGGAACATATAAACTATACGCTAAATCAAGTCAACCTTAAGACATTGCTTGACATCAATACTAAAATTTTCAGGGTTTATGGCCATCTAAGAATACTGGACAATACTATGATCATGAGATGTAAATAAAATAGACTAGACAACAACATTGCTAAAACAGGGCTTAAAACTTTTCCAAAGAACCAGTAATCCAACCGACTCTAAATTCCAGAGGCCTCACATCATTAAACGTATATTTTCAAACAAAACCAGCCTAAAACCACCAATACTTCTACAAGCGAATACTCTACATTATACTAGTGAAGGAAAGAAGGAAAGGAACAAGATGTTTACCTTTCTTGTAGCAACGAACTAGACTTCGAGACTTCGACGAGAATTTCGACACCACCAAAACTTGAAACAATTTTCTCAAAACTCAAATTTTAGTGTATCTCTCTCTGAAAACTAACTTGGTTACGTAGGATTAGAGAAATGCTTCTCCAAAATCCTCAAATTTTCCCCCAAAGCCAGCTACTTCTCACAATGAAGGAAAGGGTTTATATAGGGGAAAATCAGGTGAAAATGGGGGGAAAATAGAAGGGTAAAAATGGGAAATTCATTGAGGAATTTCAAAATTCCATTGTTGGATAACGCCTAACAACAAGGAGATTGTATGAATTTGTACAAATCTTTGCTCAAATTGCGGATACAATGAAACCTAGCCATCTTTGGAATCTTCTGGATGATGCCAGCATGATTTTGACGGATATTTTGGACGTCATTTGGGAATTTTAATGGAGGTTGAGCGTTGTTTTGTTGTGAATCGTTTGGGTTTGTATTGGGTTTTTTGTCGTTTGGGAGAAGAAGACAAAGGGAAAGAATTAATGGGTGTACTGGGTTAGATGAGCTGTTGTATGAGGCGCGTTGCTCGTACAACGCCCTCTTTCTGGGGAACGCGTGAGAGAGAGAGGTGGAAGCTAGGGTTTGAGAGCTGGTTGAGAGAAAAGAAGAAGAAGAAGCTAAGGGGTGTGTTTGGTATGTATGAGTTGTGAGTAAATGAGAAGAGTGAGGGAGTATAACGGTGAGTTAGGTTGGTCCTGGACCGGGTCAGGCGGGTAAAGGGATGGGGCTGAGGGAAATTGAGTTACGCCAGTGGGTCGTTTGGGCAAATTGAGCCCAATGCTGGCTGATGACAAGGGGTTATAAGGTTTATTTAGAATATGGCCACATTTACAATATGTGGCCAATTTAAGTTTAAGGAATAGCCAAATTGAGATCAAATGGATGAAATTCGGCTAGGATTTAAAGTATTTAAAGGAATTAGGCTAGAATAGGGATAAAGATGACTTAATTGCAACTAAACTCGAGCTTTAGTAAATTTAAACAATTCAAAAATAATTATTGTTTAACATAGAATTAAATCTTTTAACAATTAAAAAATTAATTTATTCAATTAATCTAATGTTTGAATTAATTTGAAGGAAAATCAAACGTTTAATCTCTTAAAAGGATTTTCTTATGAAATTAAACTCTAAAATAGTTCCTTAAGTAGACTTATAAAAATTTCACATAATTAAACATGAAAGATATAAATTATTACTCAGAACTATTATAAAGCTTGTTTGGAAAATATTTTATCCCTTTTTTTTTTATAAAAACAATTATTTCAAAAATTGTTTTAAGATTCAAAAAGGCTCAAGATTAATTCGCAATGTGGAGGGTAAAAATTGGGTGTCAACATCTGCCCCTCCCTTTGGGTAGGGTGAGTGTAATGAACCCTGGGCAAAGGAAATTGAAGTTCCCAATTTTATCCGACCATAGATTCGTCTCTAGGAAGCGGTTGGTTCTAGCACGAATTTCAAGGAATTATGGCCGAACTTGGGTATTGAGTTTCCTACATATCTCAGGTCATATGAGAACTCAGGCCACTTGTAGTTCAGGATGCTTGATTTTACGCACGATTTTGAAAGAGTTCCAAACTATTCCGGTTTCAGAGTACGGAGAGACCAGAAAGCTGGGGAATAAGAGGATTGGGGGAGTTAGGAATGCAATCGAGTTTTCAACATAGAGCTCGCCTACATATCCCAGGACTCAGGGAATTAGGCTGCTTGTAGTTTAACTCAATCGGTGGAAAAGGTAATCTGTATGTTAAGACGACCTTTGGCTTGGGATGAGTGAAAAATAAATTAAGCTATAGAAAAGAGGCTTGTAATCTCTCAACTATGAATGTGGTGCACTTCAGACCCATAAATAAGAATTTACCTGGACATAATCTCCAAAGCTCGATGTGTATTATCACCCAGATTTGAAAAGAAGGAATATTGCTTCCAGCGTAATTTAGAAAATACCCTGGATGCGAAACTAAGACCCAAAGATAGGAAATACCCACATGCCTTCTGAATGGGTGTGGTTTGATGGCGGTGGTGATCGTTGCTCAGATCACATCAAAAGAGTTTGATACTCTCCGGACTATGTCCCAGTCTGCTGTTAAGAAAAAGTTCCATGTTGTGATGCATCCTTTTTGGTGTAGTCCGCACCTGTGGTTTTATTTTGAGAATTTCATCCTTCTCGGATGCTCTCGATAACATCTCAAACAAAATTGTTAGTAGTAACATAATTTCATTTGGAGAGGTAACTTCTTTGCCATACCTCATCCTTGAGTTGTGTCTGAATCTCATGTGGTGACGTCTTTTTGATGTATTTTTTACCTGTTGTTTTGGTTTGGGATTTTCATCCTCTTGGATGTTCTCGGTAACATTTTGAAACAGAATGGGTAGTAGTAAATTTATTTAATAGAGAGAGATAGCTTTGTACCTCACTTTCTGTATTTGGTTGCTTTTTGAATCATATGTCGTCCTTTCCTGTCTCTGTCTTAGGAAATAGGGACTTTCATGACGATAATGTGATAGACTTTGCAGCTATCGGATAGGATTGCCTTTGTGGAATTTTTTTTGAATATGACAACTTTTGTGGTCGTTTGTCATGATGGTCCTTGCAATTGTTCGACGTTCTCTTAAACGTGATAGCCTTCATGGCTATTAACAGTAGTCTTTGCATATGCCTTTAGGGTAAATCTTGCGCATCATCTATATCGACATGACTAACAGATATTCCCTGAATTGTCAGGCTTTTGGTAATCTAGAACATCATCCAACTTTAGATAGAAGCGGCTTACAGATGCCTTTAGGTTGCCAGCTTTCGAGTGGTCTTGCACATCATTCGACTTTGGATAGAGGCGTCTTATAGATGTCCTTTGAATTGCCAGCTTTTTGGGTAATCCTGCACTTTTATCCGATCTTGGATATAACGCGACTTACAGATTTCCCTTGAATTCCTAGCCTTTGGGTAGTCTTGCACAATATCAACGTGGATATGTCGTGGCTTATAGATAACCCTTGGAGTATAAATTTTTGGTAGTCTTGCACTTTTATCCAATTTCGGATATTATGGCAACTTACGCATTACCCTTGAACTTTCAATCTTTAGGTGATCTCGCACACTATCCGATTTCAGATATCGCTGCGTCTTATAGATAACTCTTAGACTGTCAGGTTTTGGGCAATCTTGCACATTATCTGGTTTCAGATATTGCTGTGACTTACAGACGACCTTTGGTCTTTCAATTTGGGGAAATTCAGTTCATCGTCCGATTTGGATGGCGTCTTACAGACATCCCTCAGACTATGCTTTTGACCTCGACGACAAGCGATATTTGATTATCAGGGTGACAAGGCTTTTGCCACATGATCAAATATAGTTGCCTCTTCCAGCGATCAATGCTTTTGTATGTATAAGCATACTTCAGAGAGAGACTTTGTTGTCTCTAATAAGGGTGCATAAATATCCTCAATGTTAGACTCCTCCGTCTTACGCGATATTGGCTATAAATATGCCAGAATTGGCATAATGATATTGATGCATAAATATCTGCGGCATATATATGCAAATGAATATATCCTCAATGTTAGACTCCTCCATAGGTATGCTCTTGGGTCGATCCCGCGTAGCCAGTGCGACTTAAGGACGCCTCTGAATATCATCCTCTTTAAAACCGGCTAGTATAGGGATATAATACTCACAACGAACGTGTTTGTGGTATTTAATAATGATGGTCCTCTTGACATGCAAATATGACATGGACCTCTTGGCATGGTCCTCTTGACATGATCCTTTCGACATGCAAATATTACATGACCCTCTTGGCATGGTCCTCTTGATATGCGAATATGATATGGCCCTCTTGGCATGGTCCTCTTGACATGTGAATATGATATGGCCCTCTTGGCATGGTCCTCTTGACATGCAAATATGATAATGATGTAGATGATCATGCAATGGCAGGCGTAGTAGTTGCAGAAAACATCACTTTTGATTTTTTCATTGTCCTGTTGACTCCTTTGTGTGTACTTGTGCTCAAGGCAAACAATTAGTAGACACAACATCAGTTTTACTAGAGACCACAGTCAAACTTGAAAAACTTTAAGGACAACATCTGTGAAGCTAATCAAAACAACTTTTGTTTCCAATGTGAATAAAATGGTAATGCCCATTTCTGGGGACAACCATAAGTACAATTTTCAAACATTGTAGGTTCGTGTTGTTTTCTGAATTGCTGGGGATTGACAGAGAACATCATCGATCTATCATTTGGTGTCCTAATTTGAAGATGACCAAATGTTCTGATCTCCTTGGGGACTTGAGGATGCTGTCGATCTCTTTTTACTTAGTAGCTCTCGTGACCTACAAGAAGATTTGCCCATTCTAGGGACTTTTTCCTCTTTGGCTTCTTCCCACTGTTTCGGCTTTTATCACCAAGTTTGGGGCATATGATCTTGTTGCGTTTCTTTGAACGCGTTTGATAATGAGGGGATTTCACTGATTTCTAACACACTTTTTAGGACAACCTGCATCCACAGAAAAATTGTTAGTATTTAGTGAAACTGATCTGTGTGGACCTCGTTTGATCTTCTCCTCCTTGCTTTGTCTTTTCTGGGTTCTTTCCACTCTCGTGTGCTCGTCATCCTCGACTCCCCAGGCCGTGGTAGACATAAGACAAAGTCAAATTATAATGGATTAAAACTAATTTGTTGTAAAGATTTTTCAAATGATTTATTTGGAAAACAAAGAATTGAAAAAGGATAGTTTGGAAAAGTCTCTGCCCGTCATGTCATGTGCTAGCTCAATGAATGTCCTTTACTCGAGGACTTGATATTTCTGACATACTATTGGCGGACTCTGGAGATCCTTTGTCGTCCTAGCTGGGGAGTCCAAAATATTTTTTCGAAAATCTGTCATAGCTGGGGATTAATCCCCCTAGGACTGGAGATTTTGAAGTATACTCTAATATCTCGGTGTTGGGAAATTCTTCGGAGTTTAATTTTGAACTCTTGAATGAAGCTTCATGGAAATTTTGAGGTTTTTCTCAAAATTTCTGGCCCAGTTAAAAGTTTTACGATGAATCTTGATGTGACGCCATTTTACGTCATTTTCGACTCCTTTTTACTAAGAACAATCGTATGTTTTCAAGCAACCGTTGTTGTTTTTGATGTTTTTATGTTGTATTTGTAGGAAATGGAAACAAACACGGAAACGGAAGAAAATACGAGAAAAAGAAGATTCTGCCTAAGAGTGACGGCCTGAGTGACGGCCCGTCACACATGTGACGGTCCGTCACAGTGACCGTCAGGCTGGGCAGTGCCACTGCCTTAAGGTGACGGTCCAGGCGACGGTCCGTCACTGCCTTGACGGTCCGTCAGCCTGGCCGTCAAGTTAAGGCAGTAGCTTCAGGCGGCTACCCGCGTTTTGGGGATTCCTAGCCCGTTTTGGATTTGGCTTCTATTACTCCTATAAATACCCTATGATAGGTTTATTTTAGATATTATTCACCCATTAGTTTAAAACACGTTTTAGTTGTTTTTGAGTTCAAACAACACGGTTCATTGGTATTGAACTCGTGTTCTTGATTCGTTCGTGAGTTCTTGGTTTTTCTTGTTCTTGGATATTGGAAGATTGATTGTTTCATTATATTGTAAGACTTTTCTTCCCTTTATTATGAATACAACTATTTTCTCTTCTTCTTCGAGCATGAGTAACTAAAACTCCCGCAACTAGGGTTGTGGGAACCATGGCTAAAGTAGCGATATAGATTCCGGGTAGCGACGGGTTCAATTTACATGTAGTTACGTTGTTAGTCATACTTTATGTCACGTTTTCTAGTGGTTGCAAACATTAGAACATGCCTAGGTTTAATTTGCTTGAGTAAAGAGATTAAAACCGGGAAACCTTGATTAACAACAAGGATTTGAGACTACTAACTCTCGTCTAATGATTAATGCCGTAACTGGATTAAGCTACTTGATGTTAGGATTGAAAGCTAAAAAGCACATCTTTTCGAGGTCGAGAGAATAGAAAAGGAAATTTGTTTATTTGGTCGAGAGACGTTTAGACGATACAAATGACGCAATCACATCGTGACACGCATATAGAAAGAACCCGGTTAAGCCTAGAATCGACATTGTTACCAACGCCATGGTAAACACTTCCCTAGTTCGTTCTCCTATCTTGATTTAAACCCACACGTTTAGTATTTGTTTTGTTTACACTTTGTGCACACAAACCCCCCCCCCCCCTTTTATTTACTGGAAACGATTGACGACTAGTCACTTAATTCACTAAAGACTTAATTCTCACCGTATTCTCTGTGGGATTCGACCCCAACCTTTGTTGGGTTCTTTACTTGACAACGATCGCTTACGCTTCTTTAATTAGAGGGGTAGTTTGAGCGTTATCAAAAAGTGGCGCCGTTGCCGGGGAATACAGTTTTTGATTAAGTCTAGTGTGTTTATTTGACTCTTAGTCATAATTTCCTGCTTTACGTTTATTTGTTGTTTTTGTTTCTGATAGGGTACAAATTTGTGCATGCCAAGTACCCGAAGCTCGGGTGAATCAACAGTACCTTATGACCCCGAGCTTGCGAGAACATTAAGGCAGAATATGGCCGCACAAAACGAGGCAGCAAGGATCGCTGCAGAACTGCAGGCCCAACAAAATCTGAATGCTGGTGGTCTGCTGGATGATGTCGCACGGAATGATGAGGATCTCGATCTAGATGGAGCTGGCGCTACGGGCGCCATTGTTGTTCCACCGCTACCGCCCGGAGCAAAGTTCAATATCACTAGCACGATGATTCAGTTGCTGAATTTGAGAGGTGTATTCCGTGGTGCCGCTGGTGATGATCCAAACCAGCACTTAATGAATTTCGTGGGATCTGCAAATCATTTGAGCTGCCAGGCGTGAGTCAGACAGCGATCAGGCTCAGGTTGTTTCCATTGTCTCTGTCTGATGAGGCAGCATTGTGGTTGACTGAGCTGACCCCCGACTCTATCGCAACGTGGGGAGAGTTGAGAGGAGCTTTCCTAGAAAGGTTCTTTCCTCCCTCTCGGATGATACAGTTGAGGGACGAGATTAGCAACTTCAGGCAGTAACCGCACGAAGCACTGCACGAGACTTGGTTGCATTTCAAAAAGAAGATAACCTAATGCCCGAACCATCAGTTGACCGATAACTTCTTGATGCAAACGTTCTACCGGGTACTGAATTCGGCTACCAAGCCGACGTTAGACAACGCAGCAGGTGGTGCATTCATGGGTCTCACCTTTGTTGAGGCCACAACTACTCTGGACAGGCTCACCAGAACCAACAGGGCCTGGCATACACGAGATTCAGAGGTTGCAGCTAGCACCTATACCATTGGTATGTCAACTGAGCAGCGTAGGAAAGAGGAGGAGCGCGACCAAGACATGGCGCATCTGAAAACGCAGTTGGACCTACTGACCAAGCACTTGTTCTCAGGAGGTATGGAGAAGGTACAAGTTGTGGGTTCCCAAGGTACAGAGACTGAGGAGGCAAACTACTTGGGGGGTTTCCAGGCCAATGGTCAGGGAAACCAAGGTCGGAATTATCAGCGAGACAACCACTATGAGAAAAGTGGCTACAAAGATCGCGACCAAGGAAACTGGAGGAACAACACCGATAGAGGTGGGTTGTATATACCACCTGGCAATCGGGACAAAGCTGGCAACGAGGCTGAGACGTCCAAACTTGAGAACATGATGGCGAAGATGCTACTGAAGGTAGAATCGACTGACTCTGGGGTAAAGGCAATGCGGACTGAATTATCAACATTGAGTCAAGTAGTGGAGTCACACTCAACCGCGATCAAGCAACTAGAGCAGCAAGTGGGTCACATCTCGGCATCTCTAAACCCAAGGAAAACGGGTACCTTGCCGAGCGACACCACTCATCCGAGGAATGACGCTAGCTGTATGGCGATCACCACAAGAAGCGGAAAAATATTACCGGAACCACATCCGGTAATTCAGACTCAAGGTGATGTTGCGGATGATGAAGAGGCGGTAGAGGAGGAAACTCCAAAGCCCGCGGAGAAACGCAAGGAAGCTGAAAAGCTCTCCAACTATGATGTTTCGACACCCACCTCCTTTCCCCAGATGGTTGATTGAACGAAGAAAGCTGACGATTAAGTTCCTGAACTCATGACCATGCTTGAACAAATTTTAATAAACATACCATGGTAGAAGCGCTGGAACAAATGCCAGGTTATGCCAAGTTCATGAAGGACTTGATTACGAAGAAGAGGTCGGTAAGTTTCGAACCGGAAGACAACCTCCATCACTGCAGCGCTATCTCTTCAAGGTCGTTAGTTGAAAAGAAAGATGATCCAGGTGCATTCACTGTTCCATGTACTATCGGGAAGCTCAACTTCGGAAGAGCTATGTGTGATCTTGGTGCTAGTATCAATTTGATGCCGCTAGCAGTGTATAACAAATTGGGTTTGGGAGCTCCTAAACCAACGCCATGAGAGTGATGATGGCTGACCGTTCGGTAAAGCGACCCGTAGGGATATTGTCTGATGTGCTAGTAAGATCGGTAAGCTTATCTTCCCAGCTGACTTTGTAATTTTGGATTGCGAAGTGGACTTCGAAGTTCCCATAATCTTGGGACGACCATTGTTAGCTACGGCGAGAGTGTTGGTTGACATGGAGAAAAATGAACTGACCTTCCGATTGAACAATGAAGTGGTCAAGTTCGATGTGTCTAAATTGATGAAGCAACCAAGTGACATGAGGGTGGTTGCGGTCATCAATGCTATTGAGAAAGCTCCTGCGGATATGTACCTTGAGGAGAAAGGTTTGGTTGAGACTCTAGCTGTTGTAAGAAGGATGGTGCGAGAAGAAAAATATGTAGAGGAAGGCGGTGAAAAGAGATCAAAGAAACGAAAACACCGCAAAAGAATCTGCAAAGAAAGAGCGAAGAAGTTGTCGCGACTAGCGATGGAGCCCAAAGAGGAAGCTGGAACGCCACACTCCATCGAGTTTTCATGTTTTGGAGACCCTGGCGGTCTCCAACATCATTCCGGAATCTGAGTCCGATCGACTTCACAGGTATTCCTTTGTTCTCACAGTTTTTAATTTTCATATGTATGCATTGGGGACAATGCATGAGTCTAAGTTGAGGGTGTGGGGAAACCTGTGAGTCACCACCGAGGGTTTTTGTTGCCGAGTTCTTTTCCCTCCGGTGTGCTATCTAGTAGAACCGGCATGTTTAGGTTGTTAGTTTAAATTTTTTTTAGTGTCTATAGTGATGAGCATGGCGTTTTTGTTAACTAAAACGAGCCCTTTTAAAAAAAAATTCTGAGTTTGTACTTATGATGAAACGATTGACTGTCCGGATCCTTGTATGTCATTGTGTGATTATGAGTAGAATGAGTATGCTTAAGCCGAGCGGTTGTTTGATAGTTGGTAGCGATATAGTTTCTTGGTGCCAAGAGCGTGTGAGATTATTGTTATAAATTCTTACTCTGTGCATGCATCTAGAACTTGACCGGTCTATTTTGTTAAGTTTGAAGTTTGGTTGCTTAGGAAAGGATCACAGGCCCTTTTTGTGTGCAGTCCACTAACCTATAAGACCGTCCAAATGCAAATACTCCCTTTGATCCCTATTTGAACCATAATTGATCTTATTCTTTCAATAACCTGTCACCGTTCCTATTTAACTTTGAATCCCTATTTTGGCCCTGGTCCTTTCTTGGACATCGTGCACCTCAACGCAGGCAATCAGCCTAAGTTGAGGGTGGCTACCATAGAGGTAAACCTTGTTTTGGCCCTGGTCCTGTTATGGACATCGTGCACCTCAACGCAGGCAATCAGCCCAAGTTGAGGGTGGCTACTACAAAGGTGAATGATAAGAAAAAGAGGATGGAGAAGATTGGTTGTGAATAGAATGAAAATTCGGGTGTGTGCCTAAGAAAAGAAAAATAAAAAGAAGTGAAAAAGATTGAAAAGTAATAAAAAGAA
>QJPP01004557.1:0-50361 GCA_003996215.1 Jaltomata sinuosa | reverse complement strand
CTATTGTGGAACCTCAAAATGTGGAGCATCATAAGGTGGTTGAAAGCTTCCAAAGAGAGCAATTGTACTTAAATGTTGATAACCAAGGTGAAGGCAATTCTTCCTATGAGCTACAAGGTAACAAAGCTAACTCTTGCACTTTATTAAACTTGATGGATCATTGTGTGGCTAATAGCCAATTGAGTGTGAGTGATAGTTATCTTTTTATGATCTTAATGAGCCTTTACCATGTGGTGAGCTTAATAGCTCTTTCTTGTGTGTTGCAAATTGTGGTGATCAACTTTCTTGTGATACTTGTCCATTAAATGAGGAATTTTGTGATGTGCTAAATTAACCTCAATTTAGTAATGATGTTGATGTAGTTGATCATGTGAATAGTCATGTAGGTTCCTTGCTTCTAGATAATGATTCCTTGATTAGTGATTCCATTACTTGTGCCTCTCAAAGAACTCATGTGATGGAATATGTTGTTAAGGATAATATCTTATATGATGATGACATGACTATTAAAAGTGTGCATAGTGGTAGCTCTTATAATATTGAAAGTGTAGCTACTCTTGGAGGCTACAAGTTATTTGGTAATCCACTATGGGATGATGACACCTTTCCTGAGGAAGGAACTTCCTTCTTGAGGGACTGTGGACCTCTTACTTGTGAGGTGAAGCTTGGTCAAGATGACAAGCAATATGTGGGTGAAGATTGTACTATCTACCTACTTGAAGACATCGGCCTATCACTTTTCAAAAGGGATGATCCTTGGGATAAAGCTAACATTGATTTGTTTGATGGTTTAAAAAACCCAACTAGTGATTATCCTTATGAAATTGATGATAATTGTGATCCTTTGTATGACACCCCACCTTTGTTTGTTAAATATGAAGATGAGTTAGTTAATTCATGCGATGGCTCGAATTCTAATCTCTTTGGTCTTAATGGTGGTGTGGGTCAAATTGGGGATAGCAACTTGAGGAAGGAAGGTGACTTTTTCCTACAAAGTATCTTGTCTTCTTCATGTGTCCCAACATGTGTTGATGTGCTTGATAAGATTCATGAACCAAATTGTGATCTTGCATGTGAGGGCACCTTGAGGAGGATTGACAATCTTGACACCTTTCTTTACTACCTCTTTGCATATGACGATGTCTATGTTTGTATTAAATTTGTTTTCTATAGAGGTAGGGGTTCCTTTAATTTGTCCAATTATCTTTGTGACCATGATATGTGGGTCGTTTACTTCTTTCACCCCAATGAACCCTTATGGGTGATTGCACCACTTTTGGTGTGGCCTTCTTGCGAGATAATGAAACAATTGTGTCTTATGGATCCAAAGTTAAATATGAAACCATCTTTTGGAATTCTTGATGCCACGAAGACCTTTGTATTTGCCTTGTCTCTTGATGTTTATCATAACCAAAACCTTTGCACCTTGTATGATGAGTTTCTTTTATTGGAAGTAAAGGATATTTGGTTGTACCTCAAATTTGTGCCTCCTTGGCATGATGATATTATTGCTAACCCTTGTACTAACCCTCATGATTTGAGGATGTTTTGGTTGTTGTCCTTCTCATGTGTTTTAAGATTTTGATTGGAGGACGAATCATTTTCAAGAAGGAGAGGATGATACTAGCATGGATAGCATGGTTGACACGAGCATGGATGGCATAGATAACACATACGATGTTCATGCATAGGGAAGCTTATGAGTCCGTGGGAGTGATGTGGATGAAGAAAAGAGGCCATTTATGCAAGTGGCTAGGCTTTAAATTCAAGAATCCATAAAGAAGACAACCAAACAAGGCCCTTGCTATTAAGGGCAATATTGTAAAAAGTCAATGTCTTCTTATTTCCTTAGTATAAGTAGTAGCTTTTCTTTATTTTGAAGACTAGTTTTTGATGAATATTGAATATTGAGCTTTGAAGATTGTAGTTTCTAGATATTTAGCTTGTAGTTTCTAGGTGAAGCCTAGCATTAGTTGGTAATTTTAGTAGTGTGGATCTTGGAATTGTTGGTGATCTTCTTGGTTTGGTTAATCGAAGGTTGCTCATTTGTGGTTTCTTGAGTTCCTTTGATTTTTCTCAAACTAGAGTTTGTGTTTGAATTATTGAATTCAATTGGGAGGTGAGGGTATCAAGTCCCTTGTTGCCCATAAATTCAAGAGTTTGAATATTAACTCACATATCCTTCTTTTGTTTTCTTTCCTTCTTGTTCTTCCCTCTTTGTCCGTTATCAATATGACACGCACAATTGCTTGTGCGGTCCGCACCGTCCATCGCACGAAATATTTTTGCCTTGTTTTCCTTTGTCCACGTTTCCATTCTATGCATTGCCTACAAAATATCAAAAACGACAAACAATAACCAAAAACAAAGAAAGAAACCTGGGTTGCCTCTCAAGCAGTGCTTGATTTAATGTCGCGAAACGACGATGTTACCTCAATCCTCATTCATTTTTTGGGTTGTTGACGGTGTCGCTAGGTAGCATCCCCTTCATTCGTGGGTTCATTTGGCTTGATAGGTGGGTCATTTGAGCTTCAAGGTGCTTGATCAAAGCACTATGGGAGCTCACCATTTGGTGAAGTGTAGAGACCTCACTCTTTAGCTCACTCATTCCCGAGTTTGTAGTGTCCACCTTCTTAAGAAAAAAGGGCAACATGACCTCTAACTTGGATTGTCCGAGATTGATTTTGCCCAGCTGGTATAGAGAATCAGATTTGTTTGGGGGGATGTAAGGATTCGAGCTCTGGTGATTGAAGCAATCACCATCCTTATCTCTTTCACGCCAATTACCCTCCCTCACTTTGTCTCTAATCCAACCTTGATTCTCATCCCATGGGCGATAATACCCTGGGCGAGAACCCTCCAACACATAGCATAGCTTACCATCAACCTCAGTTATAAGCTCAACATTATTCACCTCAATCTACGGTGTACTCACTGCATTCACCTTCTTAACACCAGTTCCCATCACATGCTTGGCCATCAAGTCAATTTGTTTCATTATTTTAACCAAAGCTTCATCTCGCTCCTTATCTTTTCTACTTGTTTCATTTGTCAAGATTGTTAAGGGTGTTCCCGAAGTTTACACCTCTGCCTCTCTCGTATGCCAAGCTTGATTGGTCTTGATCATTCGTTCTAATAGCTCCGAGGCAATGTAAAACTCAAGGTCCATGAAGGTGCCTCTTCTAAGATTATCAGCCACCGATTTGTTCGTAGAGTTCAATGACCGGTAGAAGCTTTGGAGCAACACATTGTCTGACAACTCATGGTTTGGGCATAATAGAAGCTTTTTTTTTGAATCATAGCCAAACTTCATGAAGAGGCTCGTCCAGAAATTGCCTAAAGTTGGTAATCTCATCTCTTAACTTCATCATTCGAGATGGAGGAAAGAATCTCAAGGTAAATGCCTCAACCAACTCAGCCCAAGATGTGATGGATCCATCCGAAAATTCATCCAACCACGCCATGGCTTCCCTCATCAAAGAGAAAGGGAATATGCGCAATCGGATGGACTCTTGGGAGATATTGTGGATCATGTATGGTTGGCAAATCTCCATGAAGTTCTGAATATGCCAGTTGGCGTCCTTATAGGAAGCTCCACTAAATAGCCCCTTCATTTGAATCAAATGGAGCATAGTGCTTGTCACATGAAAGACAGCATTTCCCACCATGGGGAGTAGGCGGATTGCCCCTACACCTCCGTGCATTACTGGCTTAGCAGCATTGGCATTGTCGAAGCCGCCAATGCTCTCATTGTCCTCGGCTTCTTCCATAGCCGACCTGCTCAATCAACACTTAAAAATAACAAAAAGTAAAAGAAAACAAGCACTCTCAAGTTGACTTCACAACAACAATCAAAAATTAGCTAGTACTCAAGTCCCTGGCAACGGGGCATTTTTGATGAACGCTCAAATCGTGGCTCTCCAATTAGGAAGTCACGATGATCGCGTAGTCAAAACAAAATTTTAAATCCAACGGATGTCAAGGTTGTTCCCAAGGGACCTGATTTAGCTCATTAGAGATTGTGCTAAGCGATTTCAAAGTGAGAGTAGTTGTTCAACAAAACCAAAGCAATAAAATAGAGGAATTGGAAAAGTTGTTAATACTAACTTAATTCAAATAAAAACTACAAAATTGAGATGGGTGTACCAATAATAACTAGATGACTAGGGGTGCATTTCCGATGGGTCATTCGTTATAGGATAGGGTAGTCACTAATTTACTTAAATTCTCACCTATTGACACTAGTAGCATTGGTAATAAGTGTGGAATGCTATCTCTCGATCAACATCCACATATCCGATGATTTCGGTTAGAACATCATTCGGTGTGCTAAATAACCAACTAAAATTTGCTTATCTCTAGCTCGGACCCTTAAATAGGAGATTTCGCGATTAGAGCTATGTCTAGCCTCCAATCTAAGTGGATTCCCAAGTACCCACTAGCAATTCACATCCACAACTACAAAATTCTCTCTCGAGCAATTATATAGCCAAGTAAGGTAAATTCATATTTGCAACCATAAATTATTAGATTAAAATATGGTGAAATTACTAGACCCATATCAGATAAGCAATTATAAAAGCAAATTAGCAACACCCACACCCATTAGCTACACACCCATCATCAATACACCCCTAGACAAGAGAAATTAGCCACTCATAGAAGGGGGAGAAGATATACCAGCTGGGTAAATCAAATTCCCATCCATTGTAGTTGATTCTCAAGTTCTAGAGTCAAATTAGGTACACAATTTGTTAAATAAAAGATTGGATTGAAAACCCTCTCTCAATGAAGATGGAGAAAAGTGTTTACAAGCCAAAAATATCTTCTAGTTCTCTACTGAAAATCTCTGCTCAAAATTATATATACAAAACAAGCCTAAAATGGCCTTTTATATGTTCCCAAAATCATCACATAAATTTAGGACAAAACTACCCTCTGGATGGTGTACGACACGATGTGCAGTTCACACATCGCAGTGTGTGCGTTGCACACCTGCTTTAGGTTGACCAGTGACTTCAGCCGCTTAAGTAGGCTTTGTGCGAAAGGTGATATGTTTCACACCACGAGATGTGTGTGTCATATAGCGACTGCATGCCATAGAAAAATCTTCAGTCATCTTTGCAGCTTCATGCGGAGGAGATGTGAACCACACCTCAGCTTGTGTGTGTCGCACAGCCACTGCACCTCTCGACAGATTCTCCAGCTTTTCTCAACTCTTCACACTTAGCTCTTTTTTGGCTCTTTTTTGGGTCTATATCCTTGTTTCTCCTCTTCTATCCAAAGTAACTGCATAGACATCAATAAAGGCCATAAGAACCTCTAAATAAATTCAAAACGTATGAATAATTCATGGATATAGGCTCAATAAGTTGGTAGATTACTGACTTACCACTAGCACCATGCTCCACTTAATCCAAATGAAAGGTCTATTTGGTAGAGCAGCACATGAAGATGCCAACCAGCAAATTCGGAATTTTGTAGAGATTTGCCAACCGTTAATCTTTCAACATATCTCCCAAGAGTCTATCCGATTGTGCCTATTCCCTTTTTCCTTGAGGGGGAAAGCCACGACATGGTTGGAAGAATTGCCGGATGACTCTATCACATCTTGGGTCGAGTTGGTTGAGGCATTTACCTCAAGATTCTTTCCTTCATCTCGAATGATGAAGCTAAGAGATGAGATTAGCAACTTTAGGCAGATCCCGGATGAGCCTCTTCATGAAGTTTGGCTAAGATTCAAAAAGAAGCTTCTCTTGTGTCCAAATCATGAGTTATCAAACAATGTGATGCTACAAAGCTTCTATCGATCATTGAACTCTATGAATAAATCAGTGGATGACAATCTTAGAGGTGGTACATTCATGGACTTAGAGTTTCCTATAGCCTCGACTTTTTTAGAGCGAATGACGAAGACCAATCAAGCTTGGCATACAAGAGAAGCAGATGTGCCAACTTTGGGAGGACCCTTATCCTATTTATCAATGAAATAAGGAAAAAGGAGGAAGAGCGATATGAGACAATAACCAAAATGATGACACAAATTGACATGATGGCCAAGCTTGTGATGGGAGTTGGCGGTGCTAAGTCAGTGAATGCAGTGAGTACACCAGAAATCAAAGCTAGTGATGATAAGCTCATAACTATGGTTGATGGAAAGCTATGTTTTGTGTCAGTGGGTTCTCATCCCAGGTATTATCGCCCGAGGGAGAAGAACCAAGGTTAGATTCGAGACAAAGAAAGAGACAGAAATTGGTGGGATAGAGACAAGGATAGTGATCATTTCAATCACCGGAGTTCAAATCCCTACATCCCTTTGAACAAGGCGGACTCTCTCTACCAACTGGGCACAAGCAACCCTAGTCATTCCAAGTTGGAGGACATTTTGGTTCTTAAGAAGGTGGACACCACAAATACAGGAGTGAGCGAGCTAAAGAGTAAGGTCTCAACACTTCACCAAATTGTGAGCTCCCACTAATCCTCAATCAAGCACCTTGAGGCCCAAATGAACCACCTATCAAGCCAAATAAACTTGAGGATGAAAGGGACATTGCCTAGCAACACCATCGCCAACCCAAAGAATGATTAAGGATTGAGGTAGTATCATCGTGCCATGATATTAAATCAAGCGCTACTTGGCAGGAAACCTAAGTATCTTTATTTGTTTTTGGTTATCTTTTGTTGTTTTTGGTGTTTTTTTAGGGAATGCATGGATGGAAAAATTAAACAAGGAAGCAAGGCAAAAAGGGGTTGTGTGGACCGCACAAGCAATTGTGCATGTTGCACAGCCTATCGCATAGTGAAATAAATGTCTGAAGAAAAATTTAAAATTTAGAGGCAACGTGCGGTTGGCCATGCGGATCGCACGAGCCAAAGTGCGCATCGCACCTCTATCGCATGGTGAAACAGATGCCTGAGCAAACCCAAAGGAGAAAAAGAGGCATGTGTGAAACGCTATGAGATCCGCACCTTGTCTGGTGCAAATTGAATGTCACGGCGCATCAATGGTAAGTTTGAATTTTAATTGACCTAATCTATTGACTGACCCATTCAGAGATGACTCGGCTGATCTTTCTTCTTCTTTTTCTTTTAAAATAACCTTTTCTCTTCTTCTTCCACCATCTCTTCCTCAAACACTCAAAAATTTTCTCCCAAAACTCTCTCTAAATACCTCAAATCTCTCCAAAAATTATCTCCTCATCTCACCCACAATCCCCACCATTCCATAACCACCGCCGTAGTCATCTCTCCGGGAAGGTTTTGCTGGTCACCATTATCGAAGAACACAAGGCTTCAATTTTCACTCCACTCTTCATAATCTTCATTTGTTGTAAGTTCCCCGATGTTAAATACTTGTTTCTATGAAGGTTGGGAACTCATATTGTAAGGCATGCTTAGTAGAATTGCCATGTTGATTTTGGGTGAGATCCGAAAATTTTGGGTCCCTAAACCTAAGTTGTATTGATGATCTTGCTATGTATCAACTTGGTAGAACTTTAATTTTAGTAATGCATGTTGATTGGTAGTTATATTTAGCCTTGAATTATATGTTGGGGTGAAGTCTGAGTAACCCACTTGTGATGAACGAATGATTTGGCCGATGATAGATTGGGCGACGTCGTTCTTAAGGGTAAATTGCCGTTTGTCATAAGGTTTTGATTAAAAATTGACTCTTGAGGCTGGATTTTGCTGAGTGTATACCCATGGTTTTTGTTTAGAATTATATTTGGGGTGATCTTGTGCAGGGAGGGGGCTAATTATTGCAAAAATTATGGATATTCATGGTGCAAGTGAGGGCTTGATGTTCCCAATGATAGACGGGGTAACGTGCATCTTAAAGGAAGTCGTTGAGTTCTTTTCTTGCGTGCTATTGTGTCAATGAGAATCCAGGGAAGTCTGAGTACCCGAAAGTTATGGTCATGATACCCCTTATCCCCCTTGTTAATGTTAATTGGGTTGTTGCGGGGTGCCCAGTATCTATGCATATCTTGCTCTATAGGTCACATGCAGAACTCACAAGTACACAAGGAACTAAAAATTCTAATTGTTCCATTGTGCGCTTCGCATGAGATGCATAGATCTTTATGGGTGGGTCGCATGAGTCACCGCACCATGTAGAAAATACAAAGTAGGTCACTGATCTGAGGGGCAACACCTAGTGCGACACGCACTTCTGATGGTGAAAATTTCACCAGCTTCGCACCTTGATGGAAAATCCCTGTAGGATTTTGTCTGCTTGTGCGATATCACATGCGATGCACACTCTCTCTAGTGCATTTCGCATGTGCTCCACACAAGTTGACATTCACCTACTTTATTTTTTCAATCCTTTGCATTCCATCCTTTGTAGTTTGCTAACTTCTTTTTAGGTTTTGTTTCTATTTTAGCTTACAATCTCTGTATGCAGAATATGTCTTCAAACAGGCGAAACACTGGAAGCCAACCTAGTCAAAGTTCTATTGCTGAAGAAGCGAGGCTCCATTTTGGAGTAGAGGGCATGAAAGCCTTCTACAAGCGTGACAAAGATGGAGGATTCAATGAGGAGCAAAGTTTCAACTTGGGCAAGGTCGGAGATGAGCTACCTAACATGCACCAACAATTTGCTGAATGCCAATGACATCCCTTTTAGGAGGTACCCGGAGGGTACTATAGGGAAATTATGGGAGAATTCTTCGCAGCTTATCAGGCTACATAGGACTCCAAAGGATACAGAGGGCATGTGGAGAGATTTCCCAACCTGGACTCAGTCATAGTCAGGGGCAAGAAAGTAAGCATCACCCCTGCTACCATCAATGTTGTCTATTGGGGACACCCAATTGATCCTTCACCAACCCTCATGGCTAAGTTAATGGCTGACTCAAAGCCAGACCAAGAGACAGCCCCCATCATTGCTCAAGATGTTCCCCTTTGGTCCACTATGGGGGGAGATATCCTAAGAAGGTCCTTAATCTTCGAGGCTCATCTTTGATATGATCTTATTCGCAACCGCTTCTTTCCTTCCCAAAATGGTCAGAAGATAACCCAAGAGGGGGCCATTCTAATTGCGGCCATTATAATGGGGGAGCATGTGAACTTTGGGGAAATAGTGGCTATGGTGATAAGGAGAAAAATTCATCAAAGAAATGACTCTTTCCCCTTCCTGGTGCTGATTACGAAGCTTTGTGCAAAGGTCGATGTCCTTACCCTCAGTTGCAACGAATTCACTCATGCTATTGGGGCCATCGGCCTTAATAGAAAAATAAACAGGGACGCCCCTAGGTTTAATAAGCAAAGGGTCGAGCAATTAAGTGGAGTTGACAGTGATGAGCTTGGTGCTAGGGTAGACACTTCATCCCCCTCCAGGGCTACTTCCAAGGCACGTACACATTCCCCAGCCCCCTCAATGACCAAAAGCAGCCTTTAGGACATAGTTGACAAAAACTCATAACCATGAGAAGCAGCTTACTAACCTAGCTGCCAAACTACCCGAAATAATAAATAAGGTTGTCAAGAGTGCAGTCAAAGGGATGGTGGATAGCTTGAAATCACTATGCAAGAGAGTCGATGTCATTGAGGGGTCAATCAAGACATTGTAGGAAGATGTTCGGAAAGGGAAAGGTAAAGCTCCGGTGGTAGAAGCAGATCAGACCACCTTACCTCCACCTCATTCCATTCCCGATCCCTTGGATATCTTGTTTGCAGCCTATGAGAATGAGGAGGTTCCTGGCAATGACGATCAAGAGTTGGGCGTTGATCAGGATCTAGATTTTCAGAGGGCCCTCCATGCCTCCACACTTTTCGTGCACTCCCAAAAGGATGGAGCTAGCCCGAGTGAGAGATCCTCTGATGAGGAAGCAACTACCGATGTTGATGATGAGGACTAGTCCTCCAGGGAGTTCAGCCTTTTTTCTATTGCACTATGAGCATTGAGGGCAATGCTTCTTTTATGGGGAAGGGATGGCTTTACTTGCTTGTGTTGGCGCCCGTGAGTAGGCTTGAGACATTTTATTTTCCTTGTTGGGCCCAGTTGACATTCTATTCTGCTAGATTATTCGGCCCTTGTCGGGCATATTTGGATAATTGTGATGTTTCTTTAGACTTTGTTTTATTTTTTTATTTTATGCTTGTTTTACCTTGAGCTTATTTGTGCCCTCGTCGGGCTTGATTTTTATTGTGTTGCTGGGTTGATCTTACATGCTCCATTGTCTTACTACCCGTGCTTTGCAAATGCGCTAAAGGCCTATGTTGAGGCTTATTTTAAAATGAATCATGAGCGCAAAATTCGAATATTGCCTTGTTAATAATAGTTTAGAAATAAACTCCGAGGGTTTTCTTAATACCACGGTTCTTTCCCAAGGAGCAAGAGTTTTGATTATTTTCTTTTTCTTCTCTTTTGTTTTTTTGTTGAACCGGGTTGGTGTTTCCCTATGATAGATTGAGAGGCAACTTTCTTAAGGGAAAATACCAAGTTTTAGTTTAGAATCGAGTCCGTAGTTGCTTGTCTCAAAATGGGCCCATCAAAAAATTTCTCGGGGTAAATTGTTTTGAAAATAAAGGAAGAAGGGAAATGAATTTTTGAGGAAAAGCATTCTCTTGTCATGACTTGCACACTCTCGCTTTGGCTTGATTGACTCACAAACGAGTGTGTAATGAACTTGGAATAGCTTGTCAAAAATCATTTGTCTCAATTGATTGTGAGACTAATGAGAGAATTCTTGTGGCATGATGCCTTGTGTGGTGAGGCTTTACCTTGATTCTTGTGCATAAGTGTCGTCTAGAACTTGCCCCAAATGTGATTCAAGGTGAAATTCTAGGTGTGGCCAGGCTTGGAAGATGACCTTAGGCCCTTTTTGACGGCCATTTCACCCAAATGACCTCCTACGACATCAAATCCTAGTCAACCCCTTTTGAGCTTATGACCGTTCTTTGGTACCTTGTAACACCTTTTCCTTTTTGGAACCTCTATTTTGGTACACATCCTCCCTAATTACTTGAAAATGAAATGTAGGTTAAATACAAAATACAACACAGCCATATGCCTACGTTTGGGGGTGCATGTGATCAAATGAGAGGAAGAAAATAAATGCACTTCAAGAGAAAGGTAGCACCTTAATTTTGAATTGAAAATTGCTCCAAAAGATCAATCCAATGGGCAAATTGAAAATCAAAAATAGGTGCTACCAAGTGAAGGTAGTATAAGGAGTTTGAATGATCATGAGTAAAAGGAGAAATCTTGGGTTGTGTGAGGGAGGGCTAAGGTGAAGTTGAAATTAAAAATGTGAGCGATGTTCAAAATGAGAACAAAGAGCATTAGGGAGGTGTAGTCATTTGATCCAAATGATATCCTCACCTTGACCCTAGCCAACATCATAACGCGCAAGTCCTTGGTGATTCTGAGCTTGGCTACCCTACATTAGTGGCGATATGCATGAAGGGAAAGCCAATGGTTCGACATGTATGCACTTGAACTTCCTTGAAAGAGTGAGAGTCTTCTTGGTTCTCCTATATTCCCATGTTTTGTGAGTTGAATGATGGTGAGTGGTATTTTCTCTTGTGGTGAGTGGCATCATGCACTCGAATTGAAACATAGAGTCTTTATTTCAATTGAGGGGAATGAATAAGACAAGTTGTGTGGTGAATCTCGAGGCAAACCTTGACGGTCCATGCCAATGACTTGAGAATCTTAAATGTCTTGTTTTGAATGGCAAAAATTCCCTTGATTTTGAATGAGAAATGATGTCCTTTTGAAAAAGGTTTTGAAATGACCAATTGCCTTGAGTTTGTGGTGGTCCAAATTAAGATAAGCATAGTGGTTTGAGTTTATTTGTTTATTCTTTTTCTTAATTTTTAGTGTAGAGTAGTCTTTTGTGCCTTAATTGAGCCTAGAGCATAATTCATTCCTTGTCTTATAAGTATCTTGCTTGAGGACAAGCAATAGTTCAAGTTTGGGACATTGATAAGTCGGTAATCTACCAACTTATTGAGCTTATATTCATGAATTATTGATATGTTTTGAATAGATTTAGTGGTTCTTATGGCCTTTATTGATGTCTATGCATGTACTTTTGATAGATGATGATGAACAAGGAAACGGACCCAAAAAGAGCTCAAATGGAGTGAAGTGTGAACTGTTTGAAAAGGCTGAAGATTTTGACCGGAGATGCAGTGGCCATGCGACACGCACAGTCCAAGGTGCAAACCGCACCTCCTCCACACAAGAGCGTAAATTCACTGAAGAGTCTGTCACGAGGTGTAATTGTTGTTCGATGCGCACATCCTGAGGTACAAACCGCACCCCCTTCGCACGGAGCTCCCTATACTAGCTGAAGTCACTGGTTCAACCGGAGGCAGTGTGCGACGCGCATATCACAACGTGTAAACCGCATGTCGCACCGCACACCAGCCGTAGGGCATTTTTGTCCTAATTTTTAGTGATATTTTGGGAAACTATAAAAGGCCTTTTCAGGCACAATTGTAAATAACTTTTATCATTCTGAATATTTTGAAGACCTTTGAGCTTGAAGACTAAGTTTTCCACCTCCATTGAGAAGAGGGTTTCAACTCAATTCTCTTAGTTAACAATTGTGTACTCAAATTGAAGCTAGAATTAGAGATTCAGCTCTAATGGAAGGGATTTTGAATTACTCAGCTGGTATCTCTTTCTCTCTCCATGAGTGGCTAAATTCTCTTGTCTAGGGGTGCATTGATGATGGGTGTTTAATAAATGGGTATGGGTGTTATCTATTTTTGCTTATAGTTACTTAATTTATATGGGTCTAACAATTTCACCTAGTTTTAATTAAAATTAGTGGTTGCAAACATTAATTTACACTACTTGACTACGTGATTGCTTGAGAAAGGATTTCATAGTTTCGGATGTGAGATTGTTAGTGGGAACTTGGGATTCCACTCAGATTTGAGGCTAGGAATAGCTCTTATCGTCGAATTCTCCCATTTAAGGGTCTAAGCTAGAGATAGTGTGACCTCCCAAGCTAGATTGGTTGTTTATTGGTAAAACCAATGATGCTCTAGCCGAGATCATCAAAAATAAGATTGTTGATTGAGAGATAAGCAAATCTTACTTATGACCAATGCTATTCATGTCACTAAGCGAGAATAGGTATGAATTGGTAATTACCCGAACCCATAACAAAAACCCCATCGAATATGCATCCCTAGTCGTCTAGTTAAATTTGGTACATCCACTTTAGTATTCTTATTTTTAATTGAATTGCGATTGAAGTGACAACTTTCCCAATTCCCCCCATCCTTTTACTTTTTGTTTTGGCCAATTACTCTAATCTTGAACTCAATTAGTTACAATCAAAATTTGGCTACCCCAAGTCCCTTGGGTACGACCCCGACACTCGTTGAGTTTATAAATATTATTTTGCTGCATGATAATCGTGGCCTCCTAATTGGAGAGCACTATTTGAGCGTTCATCAGATAGCTCCCGTGGAACTTAAGGAATTGAAGGATAATTTGAGAGACCTCCTTGATAAGGATTTTATTCGACCTAGCATCTCTCCATGGGGTGTTCCAGTGTTATTCGTGCAAAATAAAGATGGTTCCCTCAGAATGTGTATTTACTACGGTCAGTTGAACAAGGTCACAATCAAAATTAAGTATCCCATTCCTAGGATTGATGACTTGTTTGATCCGCTTCAGGGTGCCAGTTACTTCTCCAAGATCGACCTTAGATCCGGTTATCATCAGCTACGTGTTTCAGAGTGTGACATTCCAAAAACAGCCTTCAGAACTCGGTATGGTCATTATGAATTTGTGGTTATGTCTTTTGGACTAACGAATGCTTCACCAGCCTTTACAGATTTGATAAACCGTGTGTCAAATAGTATTTGGATATGTTCGTGATTATATTTATTGATAATATTCTTATTTATTCTCAGAGTAAGGAGGAGCATGTGGACCATTTAAGAGTGGTGTTGCAAACTCTCAAGGATCGACAGTTATTTTCTAAGTTTAGAAAGTATGAGTTTTGAATGCAGTATGTTGCTTTTCAGGGTCATATCATGACTAGAGATGGTATACGAGTTGATTCTCAAAAGATTGAGGCAGTAAAGAACTGGCCTAGACTCCCCATCCGATATTAGGAGCTTTTTGGATTTGGTTGGTTACTACAGGAGATTTGTGGAAGGGTTTTCTTCCATTGCTGCCCCATTGACTCAGTTGACTCAGAAGAAGGTAAAATTTCAATGGTCTGATCTATGTGAGAAGAACTTTCAGGAATGGAAGACTAGATTGACCATAACTCCAGTATTGGCTCTACACGAGGGCCCAGATGACTTTGCTGTGTATGGTGATACTTCTAGGATTGGTTTAGGTTGTGTTTAGATGCAGCGTGGTTAGGTAATTGCTTATACTTCTAGACAGATTAAGATTCAAGAGAAATAATACCCTACTCATGATCTTGAGTTGGCGGTCATGGTTTTTGCTTTGAAGATTTGGAGACACTACTTGTATGGTGTTCATGTGGATGTATTCACCGATAATAAGATTCTTCAGTATGTGTTAACTCAAAAGGAATTGAATCTTCATCAAAGGAGATGGCTTGAGCTCCTTAAGAATTATGATATAAGTGTGCTTTACCATCCGAGTAAGGCCAATGTCATGGTGGATGCACTTAATAGGTTGTCCATGGTTAGTGTGTCTTCGGTTGAAGACGGAAAGAAGGAATTGGCCAAGGATGTTTATTGACTTGCTTGATTGGGAGTTTGCCTTATGGATTCGACAAAAGGTGGTGTTATTGTTCAAAATGGTTCTGAATCATCTTTAGTAGCTGAAGTGAAAGAAAAGCATGACAGTGATCCTATTTTGCACCAGCTTAAGGGTGCAGTCCATCAGCAAAGGGTAGAGGTTTTCTCCCAAGGGGGAGATGGTATACTTTAATGTCAGGGTCGATTGTGTGTTCCTGACATAGATGGTTTGAGACAGCTGATTTTGACAGAGACTCATAACTCCAGGTATTCTATTTACCCTGGTGCCACCAAGATGTACCATGACCTACGGGAAGTCTATTGGTGGAATAGCATGAAGAGGGACATAGCCGGTTCTATGGCTAAGTATCCCAACTATCAACAAGTGAAAGTAGAGCATCAGCGGCGGGGTGGAATGACTCAGGATATTTATCTTCCTACTTGGAAGTAGGAAGCAATCAATATGGACTTTATTACTGGTTTGCCTCGTACTCGAAGACAACATGATTCTATTTGGGTGATTGTTGACAAGATGACTAAGTTATCCCACTTCTTGGCTGTAAAGACTATGGATTCAACAAATTATTATGCCAGACTCTACATTCGGGAGATAGTCAGATTGCATGGTGTTCCATTGTCTATCATTTCAGATAGGGGTACTCAGTTTACATCCCAGTTTTGGAGGTCTTGGTACTTAGGTAAAGCATAGCACAACTTTTCACCCATAGACAGATAGCTAGGCAGAGCATACTATTCAGACTTTAGAGGATATGTTGAGAGTTGTATGATTGATTTCAAAGGTAATTGGGATGATCTCTTATCTCTTATCGAGTTTGCCTACAATAACAGCTTCCATTCTAGCATCCAGATGGCTCTCTATGAGGCATTTTATGGGCGGAGGTGTAGATCTCCTATTGGTTGGTTTGAGATAGTTGAGGCATCTTTGATTGGTCCAGATTCAGTTCATAAGTCCATGGAGAAATATTAGATCATTAGGGAGAGGTTGAAAACTGCTCAGATTTGACAGAAATCATATGCAGATGTGAGGAGAAGAGAGTAGGAGTTTGAGGTTGATGATTGGGTATTTATAAAGGTGTCACCCATGAAGGGTGTGATAAGATTTGGTAAGAAAGGGAAGTTTAGTCCCTACTATGTAGGTCCTTATCGGATTCTGAGGAGAGTTGGTAGTGCTGCTTATGAGTTGGATTTGCCAACAGATTTAGAAGTGGTTCATTCGATTTTCCATGTTTCCTTGTTGAAGAAGTATATTGATGATCCGACCATGATTGTTCCTTTTGAAGATGTGAATGTGAAGGATATCCTTACTGATGAGGAAGTTCCCATGGAGATTCTTGATCGTCAAATTCGGAGGTTGAGAAACAAAGAAGTCGCATCGGTGAAAGTCCTTTGGAGAAATCAGCTAGTTGAGGGAGATACTTGGGAAGAGAAAGCAGCCATGAAAGCCAAGTACCCTCACCTCTTTCTGTCTGATTCAGTTTTAGCTTGAGGTAATGGTTTCCTCCTTAGTATGTCCCTCTGATTCTATTCCATCAGTTTCCCTCATAATCCTAGCATGCATTAATGTTTTCCGAAGTTAGTTCAATTATGTTTTAAGTTGAAAAGCTCAGTTTTCATGTTTATCCTTGAGTTTTCATGTTTGTTGGTTGGTTGAGCTATTTTCTCCCTAGTTTTCCTTACTTAGCCTTTATTCAAGGACGACTGATCCCAAAGAGGAGATATTGTAACACCCCAAAATTTGATTCAGGTTTTAAACTTAGAAACTCTGTGAAATTCAGAACTTTCAGGGATCACGAGTCAAGTCCACGAGCCATAGATGGAACCATGAGTCATAGAAAGGACTCATGAAACTTTTCATGTAGACCATCCTCAAGTTTGAGAACCACGAGTGAATTTCACGGTTCGTGGATGGTTCTACGGGTCATAGAACTAACTCATGGAAATCAGATTGAGGGTAGTCAGTTCCCCAGAAAATCGTGAATGGTTTCTACACTCATGGATGGTTCCACGAGTCATACTGTTAAATCGTAGAAAGTTATCTGTATCTTGAATTTTGGCTCAGAAACTACGACTCCAATCCACAAACCGTGGTTGCTTCTACGGCTCATGGAAAGGACCCATGGAACCTGAAGCTGAGATTTTTAACAGCTTTTCTCTAATTAAATTCCAGGGGTATTTCTATAATTACCCACCCTTTTAACTCCTAAGTGAGGTTGTTTTGGCCATTTTTAGTAGGGTTTCTACTCCTATTAGCCAAAGTCTTTCATTACTCCTAATTCATCTACCAAAAGAGGAAAGAAACTCCTTCAAGCTCCAAATTTAAGCCTCCATTTCCTTTCATCTTAGATCAAGCAAGCTTCAATAAGGTATGTGGGTATTCAATGAGGGATTCCTTTCACCCTTATGCCCAAAACCCCATGTTTTACTTTGATTTATGAAATTGTGAAATTAAGGCTCTTACCCAATTTGGGGAAAACTTATGGGTTCTGTTTTTAAGCATCAATTCATGGTTTCTCATTGCTTATCTATGAATTATTTGAGGTTCCTTAATTGATTTCAAAAGCCCATTCATTAAAGATGATTTCTTGCATGATTCCATTGAATTGCATGTTTTCAAGTGAAAATTGACATGTTTAGATAAGATGACCTTATGTATTTATGAAATTGCATGCCTAATTCTTCAAGTTATGAATTTATAGAGAAAAGTATGTTTTGGAATTATGGCTATGCTAAGTTTTAGACTTATAATTTGAATTGCATTTCATTAGATATGTCCTTATGCTTTTTAATAGATTTCGGCATTTGATATGTCATGAGTATATTATGAGCTATATATATGTTTTGGGAGTAGTATTTAGCACCGAGCGATGAGAGTTCTAGATGACCCAAGTCTAAAACTATGTTATCAGTGTAGGTTAAGAGGGTCCTCATTAGATGAGAGTGTCTCCTCATGAAGAAGGTTCCTCATTAGTTGAGAATGTCTCCTTATGAAAGTGGTTCTACGCTACGGTATGTATAGTATCCCATACCTTGGCAATTTTTGGGGCATCTTTGCCAACTTAGGTAATGTAGTTGGATTCCATGTAGCTCACATGGTCTATTATCGATTATAAGAAAGTCCCGTATGAAGGTTTTAAGTATTAAGTTGTTCTATTTCATGCTTGAGCTCAACCTATGGTATTTATTTATGATATCTCTTTTATGCATGATCTCTATTTTAATTATGTTTTCAAGCATGTTTTACCTTACTTATGCATATCTCACGTATTCAGTACATCCTGTAGTACTGATGCATATTTTGTGTTGCGTCCTTTTGATGATGCAGATTCAAGCTCTCTTCCTCAGGCTCATGGCTAGACGACACCGGATATCCAGACCTTGTTGGTGAGTCCTCATCCTCCAAGGACTAGTATTAGTCTAGATATTTTGCTTGTCTTTCTTTCAGATTTTTGATTTAGTTAGGGCCTTGTCCCATCAACTATTTATGACAGTTTAGAGGCTTCAGACATAGATAGACTTATACTACGTGTTTCAAATTTGGTAAATTCTTAAACCTTGTTCCTATTTAGTTATGGTTGCCTATCTTCATTTAGTATGCTTCCACTATGTTTTTTGTATTTATCTGAGTTATGCTATGACCAAGGGTTAACTTGGGGCACTTGTGGTTCCAGTCCCGTGTTACGTCTAGGGGGTACCCTCAGGGCATGACAATTTGTCTAGATATGACAGACCATGGGTTAGCTTGAGGTTACTTATCACACTGAGCACGGTATTGTGTCCAGGGGGTAGCCTTGGGGTGTGACATTTACATGGATTTGAAGCAAAATAGAGTGGTTAAGGATCTTTGAAGTATGAGTAAGAACTGAGGAAGATTATCCGGAGAATATCCATGGTTAGGAGATCAAGATTATAGCTTAACAAAGGCGAAATGGTAAAAAAAGACAAAACTAAGGCACTACGGAGAGGCCCTGGGTGCCGCCCTAGGCTTCCCTATAGTGTAAATGACTAGAGCCAACCTGGGGGGATGCCAAAATGCACTATGGCACCGCCCCAGGTGCTGCAGTAGGCGAGGCCATAGGCCAATCTGCTATTTCGGTTGGGTTTGGTCTAAGCAGACCTAATCTGGCCTATTTCGGTTGGGTTTGGTCTAAGCATACCTAATCTGACCCAACCCCCCCCCCTAAAACCTAAAAATACTACTTCTCTTTATATTTTCAGTAGTTAGAAACATATTTATATTTAACAAGACATATCAACACATTGGAAAACAAGGAAGAGGCATTTTGGGAGGAGAAACACGCAGGGATTGAGCCCAAAGGGTTTCTACCTAGGTTTTTCTTTTCTTTTCGAGTTGTATGATTGAATATATGCTTATTCATGGATTATTTCTATTGTAATAAGTTCATGAATAGATAAACTCACAGTATCTCGGTGTGTTGATGAATATGAATGTTATCGTTTGAATGGATTTCAACAATTTGAGTTGCTTGTCTTTTCTTTATCTTAATTACTTGATTCTCTAGCCAATTATTGAGTACTATCTATGGTTTATAAGTTGAACTAGGAAAAGAGAACTTACATTCATAACAAGAAAAGGTAGAGCTTGGTCCTATATACCTACTAGAAGGGAGAACGATTTGCTAACGTGGATAGAAATATATTTGTTAGCCTTTCTTAGTTGATACAGAAGACATATCATATGCATTTGACTATCAACTAATGACCATAGAAATATAGGTGTTAGAAATAGCCAAGTAGGCATAAAGACAGTTTGGAAAGACGCTCAACATCGCGAATATCAATCCGCAACTAGTAACTCAGAAAATCAGTCAAACTATTTAAAAGATAACTCAAATGGATTATTCTAAGTTTGCAACCCTAGATCACTAATCATCTCTTAAATCTCAAAATATCACAACCCAAAATTAGTCTGTGATGGCGCCTACTAAAAAACCTAGTAGGCAAGCCAACCCAAGAATATGATAAAACAACTAAGCATCTAAATAAAGTAAAGTGAAAGAAAAACATGCAACATAAGGGCCAACAATATAGATACATACCCACAGTACTAAATATATAAAAATGTCCCTAAAGTGACTGCGAAGATGAACATATACAAGAATCAACCTTGGACCTGGTGTCACCAGTGCAAGAGCATCTAAAGTACAGAATAAAGCTATACAACATATACTGTCAATCCAAAATACAAAATATAGATAGAAGATTAGATGGAAAGCAGTAAAAGTCTTCTAATGTCGGGAGCTCACCATGATCTGAACAGCAACTAACCATGAATGAGAGAGGATGATCACTGAGGGTGGCTCATACTAGGTGTTGCATCAGAAAAGCATGAAGAGTGTAGTATGAGTACCAAAATATGGGGTACTCAGTAGCCATCATAGGCCCACCGAGCTCAGAAATATAATATATATTATAAGATACATGGAAGTAAGCTAGCTATAGGGATCCACCTAAGTCTAGTTATCAATTAAAAAGAGTCGTAATCTAATAGATGGCGAAAATAATATTGATAAGGTAATTAGGCATCTCAAGCAAAATCAGTCAGCATGAAATACGGTGCAGCATAAGATAGATGCATTGCAATATGCGATCGATACAACATGAGTTTGGAATTCTAGCATCGGACGAACAGTAAGTAAATATTAGTCCAAAATCCCAATACAGGACAAACAGTAAGTAAATATGAGTCTAGACTTTGAGCATCATACATGCAATAAGTAAATAAGAGTTTGGAATCCCAACATCAGACTTGCAGTGAGTAAAAGTCCCCTCCACAGAACTTAAATTAGTAAAAAGGAATGCGTTTTAACTTTAAAAATCCAAAACCAGTAGTAAAGTAGTACAAATCCTTTTTGAAGTTTAAAATGTGTAGTATCAGTAAAAACCTCTTTTTAACTCAGAAACCGACCATTCTTTTCCAGAAAACCCAATTATGTGCGATAAGTTGGTAATCTACCAACTTATTTAGCTTTTATTCATGAATTATTGTCTTGATTTGATAGGATTTAGAAGTATTTTATGCATTTATTATCTTATATTCAGGAAATCTTGATCAATGAAGAAAAAAAAGGATTTGAACCCAAATAAGCTAAAAGTGGCAGCAAGTCATGATATAACCAGAAGAACAATGATTTGTCCATAATAGGCAAGTTTGCATGTGTACCGCATGAGGGAACCTGCATTTCATAGGTGCCATGTCACAAGGAAGCTGAAACATTGCCTAAGTAGTCATGTACATGTGTGCCGCAAGTCGTCAAGGGCGATCGCACATGCTCGCACAGACGGGATTGCAGGTGACGTGAAACTCACTACCTTGAAGACTTGGAACCTATATTCCACAAGTCTCCATGGGCGACCGTAGGTGCCTTCACATGTGATTTTGCAAGCTGCCCAAGGGCAATATGGTCCAGATTAGTTATGGCATTATTGGAAGCTTCCAAAACCTTTTTGGGATCTGTGCAAGGGATATACATCAATTTTCAATTCTCAATTAGGGGGATAGAGAAGAGTACAAGTTTTCTTTTCCTTTGTAGTGAAAAACACCATTGTTGATACTTGAGCTTGGAATTTGAAGCTAGTTATTGAAGAATGAATTGAATTATTGAAAATACAATTGGTATATTCTCTTGTTCCTTCATTATGAGTAGAGGTGTGTGTATAATGGGTGCTTGAATTTGATAATAGGTGTTGATTATTTAGGTTTATAATTGATTATTATGTGTGGTTTTATTGAATCCTTTATGTTTTCATTATAAAATTGATGGTTGCAAATATTAATTTAGCTTATTAATTGTGTGGTTGCTTGAAGAAGAAGTTCATTAATTGGGTAAGGATTCAATAGTGGGGTTTTGGTACTTCCACCATAAATTGAGGCTAGAAATAGCTTGATTTAGGAAATTCTCATCTAAGAGTTAAGACTAGAAATAGCTTGACTCGCCTAAGCTAATTGGTTTTTTGTCCATCTATGGGGTTCAAAAGATACCATAGTATATATGTTTAGTGGGTTAAATAACTACTAAGTATAATTTAAACTAAGGCAATTTAAACCAATTCTAGCTGCACTCGTAATTGAGAATTTGCTTGAATAATCAACCCCTATTCCCTTGCGTGACCCCATCGGAAGCACACCCCTAGCCCTCCAATCTTGATTAAAACAATTGTGTTTGCATCATTATTATTTTATAATTTGAATTTTTTTCCCAAACTATTTCCCCTACTTTTATTTACTTGTTTGAACACTTTGCTTACTCTCCTGAAACAAATTGATTTAGTGGAAAATCTTCGTACCAATCTCTATGGATTTGACCTGACTCATGTTGGGTTACTTATTATTTTGCTCAACGACCCTTGCCACCTTTTTTCAGGAGAGTTGTTTTGGACGTTATTAAAAATGGCACCATCGCTAGGGATTGACTTTTGATTTCTCATTTATTGTCTATTGATTCACTTTAGTTGAGCATTTTATTCTATTTGACATTTTTATTATCTTTGGTATTGTGAACAGGTGACTTATGAGCCACGTTAGCTCGCACGGCAGCATGGAAATATTTATGGATATGAAGGACGAACCAGTTGTTTATGGTACTGCGGGTGCCATCCAGCTACCTCCCACTGTTAGAAATACAGTATTACATGTGACGAGCATGATACTGCATTTAATACAAATGAAAAAATTATTTGGCAGGCTGGCTAATGAGGATGCAAATCGATATATTCGAAACTTTGTTGAGATTTGCCAGCCCTTCAACATTCAAAACATTAGCCAAGAATCAATCCAACTTTAACTATTTCCATTCTCCCTCATAGAAGAGGCAACCGCAGGGCTAGAAGATCTCCCCAACGTCTCCATCACATTATGGAATTAGTTAGTCAAAGCTTTCTTGGACCAGTTCTTTCCACCTTCAAGGATATTGCAATTGCATGACAAAATCACAAACTTTTGACAATTGCCAGATGAACCATTGCACAAGGTATGATTAAGGTTCAAGAAAAAGTTAATGCTATGTCTAAACCATGGGTTACTGGATGGGATTCCACTCCAAAACACTTATTGGGCATGTGATTCAATGAACAAGTCGGTGGCTAACAATATTGCAGGCTGATCTATAATGGATCAAACTTATCGTCTTGCTTTAGCTCTTTTGCATAAAATTACAAAGACGAATAGAGTGTGTCACATAAGAGAGCTGAGGTGCCAGCGGGTGTCACCTCCATGACTAATGAAATAAGAAGGAAAGAATAAGAACGAGACAAGGCCATGGCGAGCTTATGGTGCTAAAATTAATGATGAGGGTAGTGTCTATACATTAATGGATGAAGAAGCTTGTTATTTTATGGAGGTTCTTGCTAGGGTACCAAGGTGCAAATCAAGGTCTTTGGTGACCTCAGGATGAGAATCAAGGTCAGAACTGTGAGAAAGGTAATCAATGAAGAGATCGGGAGCAAGGTAGAGACCATGATTGTCCATCGAGAGATTATGAAATAGACGGTGATTGATACAATCACCAAAGTTCTAACCCATATGTACCTCCACCCAAGGTAGATGTTTCTCTATTCCAACCAAGTGTTAGAGATCCCGCTAGCTCTGAAATTGAAGATATGTTGTCACGTATGCTGAAAAAGGTTGAGTTTAAAGACAATAGGGTGAAATACTTAAAGAGTGATGTGTCTACCCTTCACCGAACCATGAGCTCTCATTCAGCATTGATCAAGCACTTGGAAGCTCAAATGAACCACCTATCAGCCCAAATGAACCCCGGTTGAAGGGAACCCTTCCTAGTGATACTCTTGCAAACCCAAAAAATGATGACCATGTGATAGAAATTGTCACATGAAGTGAAAGGATGCTCGATGAAGTAGGAAAACCATTCAAAAAAGTTGTGTTTGAAAATAATGAGAAACTAGCAAAGGAGGTCAAGATTGAAAAGAGTTGTGATGCAAATTCGGAGATTGGGGTGAAGCTTATTGCACCGAATGTGATTGTTGATGATTAAAGCCCAAATTAGGAGAGGAAAAAGATTGAATTGCCTCCTCAAGTTTAAATTGATATAGAGGAGGAGAAAGAGGAGGAAATCTCTAGTGAGCCAAGGCCATTGCCTAAAGGTCCTCCTCCATATCCTCAGAGGTTGATCAAGAAAAAGGAAGATAACCAATTCAAGAAATTTGTGGACATGTTCAGCAAATTTTCCATAAACATTCCCTTGGTTGATGCTCTAATGCAAATGCCGAGCTATGCAAAATTCATGAAGAAGTTGTTGAAAAATAGAAGGGTAACTGATGTGGGGATAGTGGAAGTGTCCCACGATTATAGTGCAGTCATGATGAGTAATTTGGCCCCCAAGAGAGAAGATACGGGTGCTTTTATCATTCCTTGCACTATTGGCATTTATTTGTTCAAAAAGGACTTATGCGACTTTGGGGCAATCATTAACTTGATGCCTCTTGTCATATTTAAAAATTTAGGTTTGGGGTCTCCTAAACCAACACATATGAGGTTGCTAATGGCCGATTGTTTGATAAAACAACCGGTAGGTATCTTGTTTTATGTATTAATAAAGGTGGACAAATTTATACTCCCGACAGACTTTATGGGTTAGACTGTGATATGGACTTAGAGGTGCCTATAATTTTAGGGCACCTATTTTTGGCCATTAGAAGGGTTCTTGTTGATGTGGAGCTAGGAGAACTTAGATTTTGGGTGAGAAGTAAAGAAGTCACATTCAATATATGTCAACCTATGAAACCTCTGGATGAATATCAGGTCGTGTCAGTGATTGCCACCAAGGACGAGTTGGTTGAAGGTTCTAGTGAAGATGAGATGAGAAGTGAACCACTGAATGATCAGGTTGTTCTTTAAGATGGTCGAGGAAAGAGGGACCCCAAAGGATTTGTCATACATAAACCACCAAATTTGGTGGATATGCACATGGGTCCTAATGACACTCTCCCATTATCCACATCTATGGTGTTGCTAGTTTGACAAAAGGATGAGATGATGAAGATCTTGAGGAAGTACTTCCAGAGTTTTGGATGGGATTGTACCAATTGTATTGGCATGACCCTAGGAAATTATTGATAATTGAGGTACTATCGTCATGAGCGACATAAAATCAAGTAATTCTTGGGAGGCAACCCAAGTGTTTTTGATTTATTTACTTCACTTCCTTGTTGTTTTTGGTTTGTTTTAGGAATGCATAGAGATTGGAAAAATGGCTTTGTAAAAAATTCCCAGAGAGGAGGTACGCCACATACGGCATTTTAGAGGTGCCAATTCGCGAATGCATGTGGAGTCGCACCCTATTGGTAGTGAACTGGAGAAAAAAATTAAATCAAAAGGCACCTGCGTTGCCAGGGGTGAATTGCACATGAGGACTCGCGGACCGCACATGCCATCCCAGGTTCCAAGCAGTGCCCTGGCACCAAGTCAACTGAAAAACATCACTTGTGGAGCCACATCCGAAATGCAAGTGCTCATGTGCGAAGACATGTGGCGCCACAGGCATATGTATGGCTTTCTTAAAAAAATTATTTGACCTACCCATTGACCAAACCCAACCCAAAAATGACCCGCATCTTTTCATCTTCTTTCTCACCCTTAAACTGCCCCTTCACTCTTCTTCCACCATTACAACTCCTTTCAACCTTCAAACTCTCTCCCAAAACTACCTCAACTCTCCAAACTCTCCCTATACTCTCATCCTCTCTTCTCTGCCATATAACCGCACAGCACCGCCACCGCCGCACACATTTTTCTGGTAAGAAAAATATGGGTTACCATTGTGGGTCTCCAAAACTTTTAATTTTTCACTCCTCACTCTATCTTTCTACCTTATGGTATGATGCCCTACGTTAAATTGTTATTTGTAAGTGTTTTGGGAGTATTATTAGTGAAGCATGCTACTTGAATTGTACCATTGTGTATTTGTGCTTGAGATATGAGTTTTGAAAAAAAAAATTGGGTCTTATTATTGATATGGGTTGTGAAAAACTTGGTAGATATTGTTTTTATGAGAGTATACATGTTGTTTGTGATGAATTTTAGACTAAAAATTATAAATTTAGAGTGAAGTCTGAGTAACCCACTCGTTTGTAGTGCATGATTGGCCCTATGATAGATTGGGTGACTTCATTCTTAAGGGCAAGTCATCATTGCTATGGGTTTGATTGAAATATTATTATGTTGGGATAAAGTGGTAAATCATTGTGCTCTTGTGTAATTTAGTCGATTATAAATTATCAGGTGAGCATTTTAGTTGAGTGAGAGTGAATATTGTTTCATTTGGATGTGTTTCTCATGCTAATCATATAACTTGATGTGCCTGATGATAGATGGGGTAACATCCTTCTTAAGAAAAGTCATTGAGCAACGTAACTTTCTAATGTTGGGGTCTTGCATTATTGTAAGATTTTTTAGGGAAGTCTGAGTACCTAAATAACTCAAAAATTAGTAAACTGTTGAATTGCTATGCCTTAATGTTGTTATAGTTTGTTTCTTGCTTGTGAACACTTGTGTTCCACAGGTGTTGCCTTAAAAAATACATGTCCAATGCAAGTGAAAGCATAGAATTTAAAAATTCACACTGCCTCCCACCTGAGTTCCACACATCATAAGTCTTCACTTGCAAAACGCAGGTGGCAATGTAGATGGAAGTAGAAACTTTCACTTCACTGTTAAGCAGGGCGACAGCATATGCATGCCACATGTTGTCTCAAGTGAAACACATGTGCCATGACATGTGTTATACCCTATGCCCATATATTTTATCTACCATGGGCGAAATCACATGCGAGCTGTGAGTCTTTACTTGTGAAACACATATTCTAGCAGTTCACCTGGTGCTATTCGTTTCTTCGAACATTCGATTTCTTTTTATTTCATTAGTTTCTTGTAGTATTTTATTCCTTCCTTATTGAAAAATACAAAAAAAAATGTTTCCTTGGCACTCACATTCCCTTTGCCAGTTTATGTCTTCTAGCAGAGGTAACTCTGGCAGAAACACAAGACAACCCCCAGCTCCAACCACTATAAAAAGCAAAAACAAAGGGAAGAAGAAACTTCCCGAGACTGCTCCTGAGGCTCCCCCAGTGAAAATCTATGAGGAGGAGCTTACGTGTTAAGGGCATGAGTCCCTATTACATTAGGTAAAAGGCCAACTGATCCTTCAACCCAGAGAGGAGCTTTAATTTGGAGGCACTTTAGGATGAATTTCCCAACATCACCCAACAATTCACCGTGAGAGATTGGTCCCCTTTTCAAAATGTGCCGAGAGGATCTACCTGGAAGTGGTCCTTGAATTTTATGTGGTCTACCAAGCCAGACAAGATGCTATGAAACATCTGAGTAACGCGAGGACTTTCCCTGCTTGGAATCTGTGATGGTTAGGGGAAAAGAGGTTGATATTACTCCTGAAGCCATCAACTCCATCTATTGGGGCACACCAATTGCCTAGGGGAATAAGCATGCGTCAAAAGTTTCCCCAAAGAATATGCCGCTTGATTGGGCTGCAAAGATTATTTCCCCATGTGAACCTCTGTGGGCTAGGTTTGGTGGTGTAATTCAATGTGATGACCTCTATTTTGAGGCTAAGCTATGGTATGACTTCATTTGCTTCCATTTCCTCCCCTCCAAAAATGATCAGAAAATTACCCATGAGAGAGCTATACTAGTTACTTGCATCATGTCAAGGGTGCACGTGAACTTTGGAGAAATCACATCGGTGGTAATCAAGAAAAAAGCACGTCAAGCCTCTAATTCAATGGCATACCCAGTCCTCATTAGCAAGTTATGTGCAAAGGTTGACATCCCTTATTTCGTCTCTTATAAGTTTATTGCTACACCTGGGGTAATAGACATTGACAAGAAGACTGATGCAGATGCTCCTTAGATCAAGAAGAGGAAGCTGGAAAGCTTCAGTGATGTAGGGACCTCTGAGGTGGATTTTGACATAGGTACCTCCTCCCCAGCGAGGTCAGTGTCCAGCACTCCTACTCCCGCAGTATTGGGAAATCCTCTGGAGGCTGCACCTCCTAGGCCTTCACCATCTCCTTCTTCCTTATCCTTGACTGGCCTTCAAAAGCTAGTCAATATGACCTACTCTCATGAGTCCCAGTTGGACTCATTAGCTAAGAAGCTGGCAGGACATATTCAGAAAGTGGTTAAGGATACCATGAAGGATGTCATGGCAAATCTAGGCAAGCTTTGTAAGAGGGTTGAGGTCGTGGATCATTCGGTCACTTCTATCTGGGCCAATATTGACAAAGCTAAGGGTAAGGCACCCGTTACTGCACCAGATTGAGCGCCCTTGATGAGGCCATGGCTGCACCTCGCCAGACTCCTAGCCCTGTGGATGATTTATTCCCTTCCCTAGGAGGTGAGGATGAGGCATATGATGCAGAGCTCTAGAGGGTGTTATTTGAGTCTCAGCAAAAATCACACTTCTATATGGGAGGAGCAGGCCCCCTTTCTGACACAGCTCAGTAGGAGGATGATGATGAGTAGCATGCTCAGGGAGTCTTTGAACCTTACCTCTTACATTATTGATTGTACATTAAGGTCAATGCTGATTTTAAGTTTGGGTGCATTTATTTGTGTGTTGGTTGATTGTTTCCCTTGTCGGGCTAGAGATGTTGTTTTGATGCCTTTGTCGGGCCTTTACTTTCTGTTTTAGACAATTTGTCCCTTGTAGTGCATGATTTGGATTATGTGATATTGCCTTTGCCAAGACTTTATTTTCTTGCCTTATGCTTTATATTGCACCCTTGTTGGGCTTGATCTTTTTGATATTCTTGTGAATGTGAGTTGTCTTAATTGTCGGGTTAGTCCTACGCACTAAATTATTTCACTACCCGTGCTTTTAAATCGCACTTAGTGCCTACGCCGGGTCTAGTTCTCCATTGATCTATGAGCGCATAACTTAAACATCTCCTTTGTTTATAATAGTTAGTTTTGAATAAATTCTGAGGGTTTTCTTCATGCTACGGTTCTTTTCCAAGGAGCAAATTTTTCTTTTCTTTATTTTTGAGTCAAACCGGATGATATTTCCCTATAATATATTTAGAGGAGACTTTCTTAAGGGAAATGCCAAGTTTAGTTTTTATTTTGAGTCTTTTATAGAACTTTTCTCAAATGGGACCACCAAAAAAAAAATTGTGGCAAAAGAATTTGAAAAGTTGAGAAAATAGGGGAAAATGATTTTTCAAAAAGCATTCTCTTGTCATGACTTGAACATTATCTGTTTGGCTTGATTGATTCACAAATGAGTGTTTGGAACTCGGAATAGCTTGTCAAAAGTCATTCATCCCGATTGATTTTGAGACTCATTGTGAACTTCTTATATTGTGATGCCTTGTGTGGAAAGGTCTACTCAGTTCTTGTGTATGCATGTTGTCTAGAACTTTCCCCAAATGTGATTCAAAATGAAATCCTAGATGTTGCTTAGTTTGGAAGATAACCTTTGGCCCTCTTTTGAATATTCACTTTACCCAAAAGTTCCTTCCCTTAAGAATGATCCTAGTCATACATCTTTGAGCCTTCAACCTTTTTTTGGCACCCATGTTACAAACCTTGACCTTCTTAAATCCTCAATTTTGGCACCCGTTCCTCCCTAACTGCAAGCAATGAGAGTGTAGGTTAAACATCTATGTTTGGGGGAATATGAATGAAAAATGAAATGTGATTTAGGCAAAAGCCTAAGTTTGGGGGTGTATGCATTATTGATGGTAGAAGGAGAAATTGAGATTTAATTATGAGGTAGCACCTTATGATTATCTTAAGAAGTGAGTGAGAATGCTCAAAAGAAGTGATCAATGGAAGAAAAATAATCGAATGGTGTTACCTCATAAGCTAAAGAAATGGTGATTGGAATAATAATTTGTCAGAGAAATTGGGATTGTGAGAGGGAGGAATAAGGTAAATTTGAACCAAAGATATGAGTGGTGCACTTTAATGCTTATCATAGCATTAGGGAGGTTTAGTCACTTGAGCCAAATGAAATCCTCACCTTAACCCTAGACTACAATGTTGACTGCAAGTCCTTAATGATTTTGAACTTTGCGACTCTACATTAGTGGCTAATTACATGAAGCGCAAGCCTATGGTTCAATGTGTGTGTACTTGAACTTCTTTGAGAGAGTGAGAGTCTTTGTGTTCTCTGATAATCCCTCTATGGTGAATTGCATGATTGTGAGTGAGATTCTCTCTTGTGGCAAGTGCATTACATCCTTAAAGTAAATAGTAAGTCTTGACCTCAATTGAGGGGAATAAATGAGACAATTTGTGTGGCGAATCTTGAGGCAACCCTTGAAGTTCAATGCCAATGACTTGAGAAACTTGATGATCTTGTTTTGAAAGAAAAGTTCCCCTGATTTTTAATGAAAGAATTTTTCTCGAAAAAGAATTTGAAAGTGAAAATTGTGTCTTATGTTCATGGTGGTATCAAATGAATGAGTGTCTTTTGTTTTGAGTTCTTTGTTTCTTATTTTCTTGAGTCCTTGAGTCAGTATAATCCTTTGTGTAACCCTTGTGTTTTGAAAAGTTGTGTCTATCCTTTGCCTTATGAGTGCTTTGCTTGAGGACAAATAATAGTTCAAGTTTGGGGGTTTGATAAGTTGGTAATCTACCAACTTATTTAGCTTTTAATCATGAACTATTGTCTTGATTTGATATGATTTAGAAGGATTTCATGCCTTTATTGTCCTATATAGGCACTCTTGATCAATGAAGAAAGAAGAGGATTTGAACACAAATGAGCTAAAAGTTGAAGCTAAGTCATGAGATGACCAGAAGAACAGAGATCTGTCCATAATAGGTGAGCTAGCATGCGTGCCGCATGAGGGCACCTACATTTTGCAGGTGCCAGCGCACAAGGAAGCTGAAACACTGCCTAAGCAGCCATGCACGTGCACGTCACAAATCTCCAAGGGCGATTGCACATGCTCGCGCAGACGGGGTCGCAAGTGATGTGCAATTCACTGCCTTGAAGACTTGGCACATGCGTGCTACAAGTCTCCATGGGCGACCACATGTGCCTTTGCATGTGACTTCGTAATTGGCCTGAAGGGCAAAATAGTCCAGATTAGTTGTGGCATAATTAGAAAGCTTCCAAAACCCATTTTGGAATCTGTGCAAGGGATATACATCAGTTTTCAATTCCCAATTAGGAGGATAGAGGAGAGTACACCTTAATGTACAAGTCTTCTTATTCTTTGTAGTGAAAAATACCATTATTAATACTTGAACTTGGAATTTGAAGCTAGTTATTGAAGAATTAATGGAAATATTGAAAACCCAATTGGTATATTCTCTTGTTCCTTCATTATGAGTAGCTAAATTCAATTCTAGGGGTGTATGCATGATGGGTGTTTGAATTTGGGAATGAGTGTTGATTATTTGGGTTTATAGTTGATTATTATATGTGGATCTATAGAATCCTTCATGTTTTCATTATAAAATCGATGGTTGCAAACATTAATTTAGCATACTAATTGTGTGCTTGCTTGAAGAAGAAGTTCATTAATTGGGTAATGATTCAATAGTGGGGATTTGGGATTTCCACCATAAATTGAGGATAGAAATATCTTGATTTAGGAAATTCCCACCTAAGAGTTTAGACTAGAAATAGCTTGACTCACCTAAGCCAATTGGTTGGTTTGTTATCCAACTATGAGGTTCGAAAGAGACCAAAGTATATATGTTTAGTGCGTTGAAAAACTACTAAGTACAATTTAAACCAAGGCTACCCGTACTTGTAATTGAGAATTTGCTTGAATAATCAACCCCTATCACATTGCATGACCCTATCGGAAGCACACCCCTAGCCTTTCAATCTTGATTAAAAACAATCGTGTTTGCATTGTTATTGTGTTATAATTTGAATTTTAGTTCCCAAACCATTTCCCCCAGTTTTATTTACTTGTTTGATCACTTTGCTTACTCTCGTGAATCAACTTGACAATTAGTGGTGAATCTTCGTACCAATCTCCATAGATTTGACCCCGACCTTGCGTTGGGTTACTGATTCTTTTGCTCGACGACCATTGCAACCTATTTCAGGAAATTTGTTGGACGGCATTAATATTCCAAGTTCATGATCGCAGAAAGGAGCATATGCAATACATCACCAAAGTATATGCAGGAATATATATCACAGATAGGGCAAGGGTGCCCTCCAGATAAGGTACTCACCTGGAACTCCGTCCAGTCCAAAGTTATGGCCTCGGGCCCATAGTTACACAATAATGATAAATAAAGATGGAAAAACAGAACTCTAATACTCTACCTCTAAAACCTCCTTAAGTTACTCTAGAGATTCTAGGCTAGCCACAACAACGCTACAAACTCCTAACCTAAGGATAAGCACGATAGTACTATTCTATAGTCCCTAAAATGTCCAAAATAAGCAAAAGACAAGATTTAAGCCTAACTCTAGCCTAAAACCTACCCTAACGTTCATGCAACTTATAACATATAAAATCTAACTAAGTCGGATCTAAAAGAAATAAACTGTAACCTACTTCAGGGCTGAACTGCAAGCACAAACTATCAATCATGTTTCTTCTCCTTACGGATAGCCTCAAAAAGTTGTCATGCTATCATAAACACAATTTTCATGTCAAGACCTGAAAAATGACACCCATATTGCTATACAAAATTTTGGGCTGGAAATCGGGTCAAAAAATAACCCTCGGTGCTTGCGCAATGAAATAGAAAACAAAAATTATAATTATGTTCGTAGCGGATTTCTAAACCCATGCCCATAATTTGAGTGCAAAAAGAACTCATTTTATGGCCCAAAACAGCCCCGAAAGCTCACTTAATCAAGGAATCAAAACAGGAATCAAAACAAGGGAATTTAACGGAATAAACGAAGGAGAAATGCGAATAAATAATGGAAAAGAGGCGGGGGAATGTAACGAACTTACTGGGAGTAATAATGGTGCAATAGAGCTCTAAAACCAGTTCTCAATCTCAAGCAACTATGGAAATTTCGGAAATATTGGAGAAGAAAATGAAGTTAGAGCAATATATAGTTCCAGGCCATTGACCTTCGCGGACGCGGGCAAGCCACAGCATACGCGAGCCCGTGTAGGCGGCCTGGACCATGCATACGTAAAGAATAGAGGAAGGCAGGGCCAGGTAGCTCTTTATCACGCATGTGATGGGGCCTCCGCATAGGCAGTCCCCCTTTGGCGAAGCTTTAAGTGACCCTTCAACAGCAACAGCATAACCAATAATTTTCACAACTCAAAAAGTCACCGGATGGACCCTCGGGATTCATCCGAGGTCTCGCGCATGCAAATTAACTATGCTACCCTACCAAAAATGGCATTCCAGATTCAACTAAATTGTTGAAATTCACAACGGAGATCGTTTTGATAACAAGTGAGCCCCACACCCAAAAACCAACTTTTAGCCAAAAGTAACCTGAAAACCCAAAATGAGTCTGGAATCCGGGGGACCTGAAGTAAAGGTCCCTCTAGCCCAAAGTTAACGATTTGGAGCTAACAGTGCTGACAGAATTTCCATCTGAGGATGTCTTCTCCAAATGTTGACTAAAGTCAACCCTTCTAGCTTTAAGAGTTTCAAAATAGGGAAATGGGCATAAAACACAAATGAACTACTCGGGAACTGAATCGTCAGTCTCGGCAAGTCATAAATGACCTATAGCTACTGTGGGAAAGCTAAAAATGCAAGAAAAGCACAAAAACTTAGAAAATGACGTAGAGTATTATTACAACATCCACTACTAAAAGAACTTTCATCCTCGAAAGTTAAAAAAATGAAGATACCTGAAGGCTCAAAAAGTTGAGGATAAAGGGTCCTCATGTCGATCTCAATCTCCCAAGTAGCCTCCTTGACAAGATGATGCTGCCACTGAACCTTAACTAACAGGATATCCTTGGACCTCAACTTCCTAACCTGCCTGTCCAAGATAGAAATTGGCTCCTCCTCAAATGTTAGAGACTCATTCAACTGAATTGAATCTTTCTGAAGCACGTGAGACTCATCCGGAACATAATGTTGCAGCATAAAAACATGGAAAATAGGGTGAACAGCTGAAAGAGTAGGAGGTAAGGCTATCTCATATGTTATCTCCCCAATGTGAAGAAGGATCTTAAATGGCCTAATAAACCTAGGAGTGAGCTTACCCTTCCTCTCGAAGTCATCACTCCCTTCATGGGCGACACCTGAAGGAACACACGGTCACCAACCATAAACTCTAAGTCTTGAACCTTCTTATTAGCATAGCTCTTCTGCCTACTCTGGGCAGTATGAAGCCTCTCCTGAATAACCCAAACTCTATCCATGGAATCATGAAGCAAGTTAGTACCCCATGGTCTAACCTCAAAAGCATCAAACCAACCCATCAAAGACCAGCAGCACCTACCATATAATGCCTCAAACGGAGCCATCTGAATACTGGAGTGGTAGCTATTATTATATGAAAACTCTGCCAAAGCTAATAACTAGTCCCACTAACCTACAAAATCAATCACACAAGCCCACAACATATCCTTTAGAACCAGAATAATGCACTTTGATTGACCATCAGTCTGCGGGTGAAAAGCAGTGCTAAGCTCAACTCTAGTACCCAAATCTCTCTGAATAAACCTCTCGAAACATAAAGTAAATTGATTACCACGATAAAAAATGATAGAAATAGGAACCCCATGTAGACAGACAATATCCCAGATGTAAATCAGAGCCAACCTCTCTGAACTGTAGGAAGTCTGAACTTGCAGAAAATGAGCAAACTTCGTTAATCTATCCACGATCACCCATATAGCATAAAACCTCCACAAAGTAAGTGGCAAACCTACTACAAAGTCCATAGCTATCTTCTCCCATTTGCACTTCAAAATAGGTAGCCTTTGAGTCAAACCACCTGGCCTCTGGTGCTCAAACTTTACCTACTGACAATTTAACCACCTAGACACGAAATATGAGATATACCTCTTCATCCCACACAGCCAGTAGTGTTGTCACAAATCATGATACATCTTAGTTACCCCGGGATGAATGGAATACCTAGAACAATGAGCCTCCTCCAAGATTAACCTGACCAAGTCACCAACTCTAGGAACACAGATACGATCCTTAATCCTTAAAATACCCTCTGGATCTAAGGTCGCCTTCCTACTCTCACTGCTTAACACCTTATCATGAACGATCCTTAACCTTGCTTTATCAAATAGTTGTGCCTGAATCTGCTCTAACAAGAAGGATCTAGCGTAAACGCAAGCAAGAATATGGCCCGGCTTAGAAATATCAAGTCTAACCAACCTATTAGCCAAAGACTAGATGTACAAAGCTAAAGGTCACTCCTCTGTTGCCAAGAATGCCAAGCTACCTATACTCACTGCCTTCCGGCTTAAGGAATTTGCTACCATATTTGCCTTGCCTGGGTGATAATGAATGGATATGTCATAGTACTTAATTAACTCTAATCGCATGGGTTGCCTCAACTTTTGTCATGCCCTGAGCCTACACCCTAGACGTAACACGGGACCTAAGACCAGAAGTGATCCCAAGTTAACCCTTGGCATTAACATGACTTAAAATATGAACATAAACATATAGCGGAAGCTTAACTGATGTAATAAGCAACTCAATCTGTTCTATAAATATATGTTTAAGAATGACAATCTGAATTAAATTAAATATCTAACTCCATGTTTGGAAGCCTCTACTACTTGATGAGCTGCTGGGACAAGTCCTCAGCTAACTCTAAATACTAAAAACGGAATGAAAGAACTAAAATACTAGAATGAAGTTAAACTCTAAGCCCTTGAATAAGGAGGACTCACCAAGCTGGCTGGATGTGAGCTACTAAATCTATATCATGATAGGATACAGCACAAACAGTTATGCAATCCGTACTATAGAATGTACTGAGTATGGGAGCTATGCATGAATCATAGTGAAATATACTTGAAAACATATTTAAGACTGAAATCATATGGTAGTAGTAAAACAGTAATGCAATGACTCAAATAATATCATGAGCTGAAAACATATTCATAAGCATAAGTCATAAGTAATAAATCTGAGCTTTGAAAACTGAGAGTCAAATGCATTCATATACTTAAAACCATTCTTGCGGGAGTTTCTTATAATCGACATTAAACCATGTTTAGCACCATGGAGTCCATTTTTATACACCCACACTGAAAAAGGTTGTCCTAGCCGGCCAAAGTTAGAACTGTATACATAAGGATCCTGAAGTGAGCCACAGAGGGCAACCTACAGTGGAAACATAGTTCTAGCACTTAAGGGTATGCTAAATCGAGTCCAACTCGGTGCTAAATACTACTCTCAAAATATACATATAGCTCATATATAACTTGTGTCATATCTAGATGTCAAAACTGTTCATAAAGCATGTGGACATATCTAGATGTCATGCTACTCATAATCATGGATGGCAAATCTGAATGTCATACTACTCATGAACTTTACTTTTGAAAAATGGTTCATAAGCATTGATGGCATATCAGGATTTCATACAAATTAGGAAATTTACTACTGTGAGCCTAAGCTCCATATCATGTCGTAAGTCATATACTAAAATTCATGTATTTGAAAACATGCCTTGTATATTATGCTTATAGCAAAATCATGGAGAACTTCCTTAAAACATGCATAGCTTCATAGATTCTAAAAATAGAGTTTTTGATTCATAATATCATAAAGGCTCTAAAATCATGCATAATTAAGTTTTTAATAAGAACCATGATCATAAGACAACACAGGAAAACTAAATTTGAGAACTAGTCATAGTTGGGCAAAGACCCTAAATCATGGATTTTTTCTTGAAAACATGTATGATACGCCTAAATTACACCTTCAAGAAGAAGTATAAAGCAGTCGCTAGTCAAATATACAACCTAATCAAGGTTAGAGTCGATCCAACAGGGAATATGGTTAGACTTAGGTCAATTGTGCATACTTGCGCTCTTAGCCATCATATTTCCCCAATGGGGGATTTAATGTAACAAGTAATATTTGTAAATAAGAGTTTAATAAGTAATAGAGTAACAACTTCACATATTGTAATCAATGAGAGAAGTGACTAGGGCAATGTTCCCCATGAGTTCATAACGCAAAAATGCATTATACCAGTAATCTAGTCTAGAGCCTTGCATATAAGATTGGTAAATTGGATTCTCCTAAATGGATGATTACCAAAATAAAAGAATATCACCATGAAACTTGGTTAGTCTACGGGTGTTTGCTTTGCTAACCCTTACTAGTTGTAACACCCTAGAATTGGATTCAGCTATTTAAATTAAAATCTCGGAAAAAATTCTAGGTTTCCAGAAATTATAAGTTCAAATCACGGTTCATGATTTGAACCACGAGCCATGGAACTGAGCCGTGAATTACTTTCTGCAGGATTAGCCTCTGGTCTGAGAACCACGAGTGGGTTCTACGGATCATAGTTTAATCTACGAGTCATCCTGTCCACTTGTGGATCCTAACCTATGGACTGATTGATTTCTCAGGAACCACGAGTTAGGTCTACAAACCATAGTTTGAAATACAGACCGTCCTATTGACTCATGGAACTTGATCTGAGGTCTGCCCATTTATTCAAAAATGATGAGTTGGGTCTACGGGCCGTAGTTTGTTCTACGGTCCATCATGTTGACTTATGGAACCCCTTCTGTAGCTTGATATTTTGTCCAGGAACCACGAGTCATGGTTCAGTCTACGACCCGTGGAATCCATCCATGATTCCTGAAGCCGGCCCTTTTTAACAGCTTTTCCTAATTAAATCCTAGGGATATTTTATAATTACCCATCTTTTTAACTCCTAAGTGAGGTCATTTTGGCTAATTTTAGTAGTGTTTCTACCCCATTTAGCCTAAGACTCTCATTATCCTTCATTCATCCACCACATTGGGAAAAGAACTCCTTCAAGCTCCAAGTCTCAAGCTACAAGTTCAAGCCTCCTTTTCATTTGAATTTCAGTGGGGTTAGCTTCAATCAAGATATGTGGGTATTCAACAATGGGTTCCTTTCACCCTTTTGCCCAAAACCCCTAATTTCTGTTTTGATTTTATGAACTTTAAAATTAGGGTTCTTACCCAATTCTTAGGGGCTTTGTTATAAATTGTCTTCTCATGATTTTACTATGAAATCACTATTAAATTGCATGATTTTGCATGGGTTTTTATATGTGAACTTCTATTTCATGAATTGAAGGCTAAATCATAGCAAATTCTACATGCGTGAATTGATTCAAGTAAATTAGGTATTTGATAGCATGTTTTCATCAAAACTCAAGCAAGTGCATGCCTAGTTCCTGTGTTCTATAAAAGTATATGTTATTATGAAATTGAACTAGAGTCGTGCAAGTTTTTAAGTTATGAATTATTATGGAAGATAAGACACCCAATGTGCCATCAATGCTCATGAATTATTTTCTAAACTAAGGTTCGTGAGTAGTATGAAAATCCAGGTTATGAACATGTTTATGAACAAGCTTTGACATCTAAATATGTCACATGTATGTGAACCTTATGTTATATATTTTTTGGGAGTAGTATTTAGCACCGAGCGATGAGGGTTCTAGATAACCCAAGTCCAGAACTACGTTACCACCGTAGGTTACCCTCCATGGCTTATGAAAGGATCCATATGACATGGTTCTAACCTTCGCCAGTTAGGACAACCTTTTTCAGTATGGGTGCATAACACTGGACTCCATGTAGCTCAGCATGGTTTATGGCGATTAAGAGAAACTCCCACATAATTATTTTCAAGCTATGAAGTTATATCATACTCTACTTGAATCTTGACTTTACTTGATGTTTTATGTCTTATATCTTGATATTCACTTATGTTATCTCTTTATACGAACGAGCTCATTTTAAGCATGTTTTAAGTATGTTTTTATCATGATCATGCATATCTCACATACTCGGTACATCCTATAGTACTAACGTATATTTTGCACTGCATCCTCTTGATGATGCAGATTCAAGTTTCCTCTCTTAGCCACGTGCTAGAGACCGCAGGCCATTTCCAGTCACTGTTGGTGAGTCCTCATAGTTCGAGGGCTAGTTATGATCCTAGTTAGTTTATGGTTGTTTACTTTCGTACTTTGAGTTAGCTAGGGTCTTGTCCTAGCAACTCCTTATGTCATGTGTAGAAGCTTTTCAGACATAGACAGTATTCGAGTCTCTCCTTCAAACTATGTTTCGTCTTGACTTATCATATATGGATTGGGTTTCCTAACTTTCTACTTATGCTTTCGCTATGTTTTCATATGAACGACTGAGTATGCTATGACCAAGGGTTAACTTGGAACACTTGTGGTTCTAGGTTTTGTGTTACGTCTAGGGGGTAGCCTCGGGGCGTGAAAAACTTTGTATTAGAGCCTCAGGTTCAACAATCCTAGGGTGTCTAAAAGCCACATCGAGAAGAGTCTTTTTCATGTGTGTGAAGCGCACCACACTTATGAGAGGGAAGCTATGAGGTGTCTTAGGAAAACTTCACTTCTTTCTTGATCTATATCGTGCAATAGAGTTTAACTCTATCAATCCTCTAATCCATTCTTTATGCATTTTAGATTATGCCTTCTCGCCGTGCCATGCCTCATTGAGCTGCCTGAAATGTTTCTCCTCTGATTCCCGACCCCGAGGTCACTAATGCAGAGTTCAGAAATGCAATTCATATGCTGGGTCTGATTCCCGACCCCGAGGTCACTAATGCAGAGTTCAGAAATGCAATTCATATGCTAGCCCAGACTATGGCTGCTCAGGCTAATCAAAAGGCTTCTATTCCCATCCACCCCTAAAGTGGAATAGCTGCTCGAGTTTGAGATTTCATTCGCATGAACCCACCTAAGTTCTGGGGTTCGAAAGTTGGTGAGAATCTAAAAAAAATCTTGGATGAGATAAAGAAGATCTTTGGTGTGATGAGAGTGGATGGTGTTGATTGTATCGAGCTAGCTTCCTATCAACTCAAGGATGTGGCTCATGTTTGGTTTACTCAATGGAAAGATGTTAGGGCTAGGGACGTGGTCCCTGTGACTTAGGAATGTTTTGAGAAGGCTTTTCTTGACCGGTTTTTCCTGAGAGAGTTGAGGCAAGATAAGGTCAAAGAGTTCGTGAATTAGAGGCAAGGTTCCATGATTGCTCAGGAGTATGGGTTGAAGTTCACCCAGCTTTCTAGGTATGCTCCTTCCATGGTGGCTGACCCATGGGATGAGATGAGTATGTTTGTTTACGGAGTGTCAGATTTGGTAAAGAAGGAGTGTAGGTCTGCGATGCTTTTGGGTGACATGGATATTTTTCAACTTAAGACTCATTCCCATCAGATCGAGCAAGACAAGTTGAGGGAGAAGGCAAAGGAGAACAAGCGGGTTAGATTAGAGAATTCAGATTTTGGCCATCAGAGGTCTGGAGGTGAACATCGCTCCTCATTTTAGAAGAAATCATCAGGACCCATTCATTCTTATTCTAGTGCCCCTACCTAGGACCCTAGGCCTCATCATGATCATACTGGGGAGGATCTAATTCCTATTCACAGTCTCAGGGAAGTGTTGCAAAGCGATCTTCCCACCCTATTTGCAATAAGTGTGGGAAGAATCACTCGGGAGAGTGTCGTTATGGCACAGGTGCATGCTTTGGGTGTGGGTAGGCTGGACACATGATTAGAGATTTCCCTTTAGCTAAGAAGGGACGGGGAGGTAGTAGGACTCAATCTACTCCAGCAGCCCGAGGAGGTCGACCGGCCCAACAGGGCACTGCTTCTAGTTCTGGTGGTCAGCGCTAGAACCGCCTTTATGCCATGTCCTCTTGCCAGGACCAGGAGAGTTCACTGAACGTTATTATGGGTATGTTGAAAGTCTTCTCTCTTGATGTGTATGCTTTGTTGGACCCTAGTGCCTCCTTATCTTTTCTGACCCCTTATGTTGCTTGTAAGCTTGGATTGGTCCGGATCAGCTTCAAGAACCCTTCTTTGTTTCTACTCCTATTGGTGAGTCAGCCCTAGACAAAAGAATCTACCAAAATTTCCCTCAGTCCTTCATAGAGTCACTTCAGCAGATGTAGTAGAGTTGAAGATGACTGATTTTGATGTTATTCTTGGTATGGATTAGATGTATGCTTGTTATGCTTCAGTTGATTGTCATACTCGTGTTGTCAATTCAAGTTCTCAAATGAACCTGTCTTAGAGTGGTAAGGTAGTCCTCCATCCTCGAAGAGTCATTTCATATCTTATCTTAAGGCTAGGAAGATAATTTCTAAGGGTTATGTTTATCATATAGTTTGGGTTATGGACACGGAGTCCTAAACCCCATCCCTTCAGTCTGTTCCTGTTGTGAATGAGTTCCCGAAAGTGTTTCCCAAAGATTTACCCAAAGTCCCTCTCGATCGGGAGATCAACTTTGGGATAGATCTTCTTCCAGATATGAATCATATCTCTATTCCTCTCTATAAAATGGCTCCTGTGGAAATTAAGGAATTAAAGGATCTATCGAAAGACCTCCTTGATAAGGGTTTCATTCGACCCAGCATATCTCCATGGGGTGCTCCGATCTTATTCGTGCGAAATAAAGATGGTTCCCACAGAATGTGTATCGACTACCGTCAGCTGAACAAGGTCACAATCAAGAATAAGTATCCCATTCCTAGGATTGAATTTGTTTGATCAGCTTCAGGGTGCTAGTTTTTTCTCCAAGATTGACCTTATATCTGGTTATTATCATCCTTGTGTTAGAGAGTGTGACATTCTGAAAATAACCTTCAGAACTCAGTATGATCATTATGAATTTGTGGTTATGTCTTTTGGCTTAACGAATTCTCCTACAACCTTTATAGGCTTGATGAACCGTGTGTACATATAGTACCTGGATATGTTTGTGATTGTTTTCATTGATATATTCTTATCTATTCTCGGAGTGAGGAGGAGCATACGGGCTATTTGAGAGTTGCGTTGCAAATTCTCAAGGATCAACAGTTATTTGCTAAGTTCAGTAAGTGTGAGTTTTGGATGCAGTCTGTTGCTTTTATGGGTCATATTGTAACTAGAGATGATATTCGGGTTGATTCTCAGAAGATTGAGGCAGTAAAAAATTGGCCTAGACTTACTTCCCCGTCTGATATTAGGAGCTTTTTAGGTTTGACCAGTTACTACAGGAGATTTATGGAAGGGTTTTCTTCCATTACTGCCCCATTGACTCAGTTGACTCATAAGAAGGTTAAATTTCAGTGGTATGATCTATGTGAGAAGAACTTTCAGGAATTGAAGACTAGATTGACCACAGCTCCAGTGTTGGCTCTACCCAAGGGCATAGATGACTTTGTTGTGTATTGTGATGCTTCTAGGATTGGTTTGGGTTGTGCGTTGATTCAATATGGTATGGTAATTGCTTATGCCTCAAGACAGCTTAAGATTCATGAGAAGAACTACCCTACTTATGATCTTGAGTTAGCGGTCGTGGTTTTTGCTTTGAATTTTTGGAGACACTACTTGTATGGTGTTCATGTGGATGTGTTCACCAATCATAAGAGTCTTCAGTATGTGTTCACTCAAAAGGAATTGAATCTTCATCAAAGAAGATGGCTTGAGCTTCTTAAGGATTATGATATGAGTGTGCTTTACCATCCGGGTAAGGCCAATGTTGTGGCGGATGCACTTAGTAGATTATTCATGGATAGTGTGTCTTCAGTTGAGGACAAAAAGAAGGAATTGGCCAGGGATGTTCATCGACTTGCGTGGTTAGGAGTTCGCCTTATGGATTCGACAGAAGGTGGTGTTATTGTTCAGAATGGTTCTGAATCTTCTTTGGTAGCTAAAGTGAAAGAAAAGCAAGACAGTGATCCTATTTTGCACCAGTTAAAGGGTGCAGTCCATCAGCAAAGGGTAGAGGTTTTCTCCCAAGGGGGAGATGGTGTGCTTCGATATCAAGGTCGACTGTGCGTTCCTGACATAGATGGGTTGAGAGCGTGGATTTTGATAGAGGCTCATAGCTTTAGATATTCTATTCACCCTGGTGCCACAAGATGTATCGTGACCTACAGGAAGTCTATTAGTGGAATGGCATGAAGTGGGACATAGCAGGTTTAGTAGCTAAGTGTCCCAATTGTCAACAAGTGAAGGTAGAGCACCAGCGTCCGGGTGGTATGACTCACAATATTGATCTTCCTACTTGGAAATGGGAAGCGATCAATATGGATTTCATTACTGATTTGCCTCGTACTCGAAGGAAAAATGATTCTATTTGGGTGATTATCGATCGAATGACTAAGTCATCCCAATTTTTGGCTGTTAAGACTACGGATTCAGCAGATGATTATGCCAGACTCTACATTTGGGAGATAGTCAGATTGCATGGTGTTCTATCATCTATCATTTCAGATAGGGGTACTCAGTTTACATCCCAGTTTTGGAAGTTATTTCAGAAATGTCTTGGTACTCAGGTTAAGCTTAGTACAGCTTTTCACCCTCATACGGATGGCCAGGCAGATCGTACTATTCAGACTTTGGAGGATATGTTTAGAGCTTATGTGATTGATTTCAAATGTAATTGGGATGATCACTTACCTCTTATCGAGTTTTCCTATAACAACAACTTTCATTCTAGCATCCAGATGGCTCTTTATCAGGCACTTTATGGGAGGAGGTGTAGGTCACCTATTTGTTGGTTTGAGGTAGGTGAGGCAGCCTTGATTGGTCCAGATTTGGTTCATGAGACTATGAAGAAGGTTCAACTTATTAGGCGAAAATTTAAGACCGCTCAGAGTTGACAGAAATCATATGCAGATGTGAGAATAAGAGAGTTCGAGTTTGAGGTTGAAGATTGGGTATTTTTGAAAGTGTCACCCATGAAGGGCGTGATGAGGTTTGGCAAGAAAGGAAAGCTTAGTCCCTGCTATGTAGGTCCTTATAGGATTTTGAGGAGAGTTGGTAGTGTTTCTTATGAGTTGGATTTGCCAACAGATTTAGAAGTGGTTCATCCGATTTTCCATGTTTCTATGTTGAAGAAGTGTGTTGGTGATCCGACCCTGATTGTCCCTTTGGAAGATGTGAGTGTGAAGGATAACCTTACTTATGAGGAAGTTCTCATAGATATTCTTGATCATCAGATTAGGAGGTTGAGAAACAAGGAAGTCACTTCGGTGAAGGTCCTTTGGAGGAATCAGCTTGTTGAGGGAGCTACTTGGGAAGCAGAAGCAGCCATGAGAGCCATGTAACCTAATCTATTTCCTCTCGATTCAGTTTCAGCTTGAGGTAATAGTTTCCTCCTTAGTATGTTCCTCTGATTCTATTCCATCGACTCTTCTCATGATCCTAGCATGCATTCATGTTTTCTGGAGTTAGCTTTATCATGTTTTAAGTTGAAAGCTCAATTTTCATGTTTATTCTTCAGATTTCCTATTTTGTTTCTTGGTTGGGCTATTTTATCTCTAGTTTATCTTACTTAGTCTTCATTCGAGGATGAATGACTCCAATGGGGAGATATTGTGACACCTTGGAATTGGATTCAGCTGTTTAAGTTAAAATCTCGGAAAAAATTCAAAGTTCCCAGAAATTACGAGTTCAAATCACGGTTCGTGATTTAAACCATGAGCTGTGGAACTGAGTCGTGAATTGCCTTCTGCAGGATTAGCCTCTGGTCTGAGAATATCGAGTGGGTTCTATGGACCATAGTTCAATTAACGGGTCATCCTGTCCACTCGTAGAACCTAACTTGTGGGCTGATTGATTTCACACAAACCACGAGTCAGGTCTATGGACCGTAGTTTGAACTAAAGACCATCCTGTTGACTCGTGGAACTTGATCTGAGGTTTGCCCATTTATTCAAAAATGACAAGTTGGGTCTACGGACCGTAGTTTATTCTATGGTCCATCCTGTTGAATCATGGAACCCCTTCTGCAGCTTGATCTTTTGTCCAAGAACCACGAGTGGAAACCATGAGTCGTGGTTCAGTCTACAGCCCGTGGAATCCATCTGTGATTCCTAAAGCCGACCCTTTTTAACAGCTTTTCCTAATTAAATCCAAGGGGTATTTTTATAATCATCCACCCTTTTAACTCCTAAGTGAGGTCATTTTGGCCACTTTTAATAGGGTTTCTACCCCATTTACCCTAAGACTCTCATTATCCCTCATTCATCCACCAAATTAGGAAAAGAACTCCTTCAAGCTCCAAGTCTCAAGCTACAAGTTCAAGCCTCTTTTTCTTATAAATTTCAGTGGGGTTAGCTTCAATCAAGGTATGTGGGTATTTAACAATGGGTTCCTTTCACCCTTGTGCCCAAAACACCTAATTTCTATTTTGATTTCATGAACTTTTAAATTAGGGTTCTTACCCAATTCTTATGGGCTTTGTTATAAATTGTCTTTTCGTGATTTTACTATGAAATCACTATTAAAATGCATGGGATTTTATATATGAACTCCTATTTCATGAATTAAAGGCTAATTATAGCAAATTCTATATGCATGAATTGATTCAAGTAATATTGGGTATTTGACAGCATGTTTTCATGATAATTCAAGCAAGTGCATGCCTAGTTCCTATATTCTGTGAAATTATATGTTATTATGAAATTGAACTAGAGTCATACAAGTTTTCAAGTTATGAATTATTATGCAAGATAAGACACCTGATGTGCCATCAATGCTTATGAATCATTTTCTAAACTAAGGTTCGTGAGTAGTATGAAGATCCGGGTTATGAACATGTTTATGAACAAGCTTTGACATCTAGATATGTCACATGTATGTGAGCCTTATGCTATATATGTTTTGGGTGCAGTATTTAGCATCGAGCAATGAGGGTTCTAGATAACCTAAGTCCAAAACTATTTTGCCACCATAGATTACCCTCCGTGGCTTATGAAAGGATCCTTATGACATAGTTCTAACCTTGGCCAGTTAGGACAACCTTTTTCAGTTTGAGTGCATGACACTGGACTCCATGTAGCTCAGCATGGTTTATTTTGGTTAAGAGAAATCCCACATGATTATTTTCAAGCTATGAAGTTATATGATACTTTATTTGAATCTTGACTTTACTTTATGTTTTATGTCTTATATCTTGAAATTCACTTATGCTTTCTCTTTATATGAACGAGCTCATTTTAAGCATATTTTAAGTATGTTTTTATCATGATCATGCATATATCACATACTCGGTACATCCTATAGTACTGACGCATATTTTGCGCTGCATCCTCTTGCTGATGTAGATTCTGGTTCCCTCCCTCAGGCACATGGCTAAAGACCGCAGGCCATTTCCAGTCAGTGTTGGTGAGTCCTCATAGTTCGACGGCTAGTTATGATCCTAGTTAGTTTATGATTAATTACTTTCGTACTTTGAGTTAGCTAGGGTCTTGTCCTAGCAACTCCTTATGTCATGTGTAGAGGCTTTTCAGACATAGAGAGTATTAGAGTCTCTCTTTTAAACTATGTTTCGTCTTGACTTATCATATATAGATTGGGTTGCCTAACTTTCTATTTATGCTTCCGCTATGTTTTCATATGAATGACTGAGTATGCTATGACCAAGGGTTAACTTGGGACACTTGTAGTCCCGGATCCCGTGTTACGTTTAGGGGGTAGCTCGAGGCGTGACACTAGTGATCCCAGATTAGCTATCCCTAGGTAAGTTCAAGCTAATTAGATGAGGGTTAGTAGCCTCAAATATCCATTGTATAATCTCTTTTCCCATTCGTTACTCCTTTGTTCAAGCAATTAAGAATAAGGTGAGTTCTAATATTTTCAACCATTAAAAAGCAACCAAAGCGAAGGGAAGAACAATACATGCATGAACACCGTTCTAGAATTACTAAGTACTTTGCCTACTATGTTAATCCGCCATGGTTTCCACAACTCTAGTTGTAGATTTAGCTACTCATGGTTGTAAGAAGACAATCAGATTCGGATGAAGAAATAATAATTATAACTTACAATAAGAAGTAAAGAAATACGAAATCTTGAATTCTCAAGAACACTTCAATAATCAAGAACTAATGATTGAATTCTCAAAAGTATGTAAGAATAATGTCAACAATATGTTGTGCTGTCCCAAAAAATGAGTAACCACAAAATAAAACCCTAGGGAAGGTATTTATAGACAAAATAGACCAAATCCTAACTAAACTAGGATAGCTGATTGCAGCCACCTCGACGAGCATATCCTACGGGCTATCGTGGTTGCCATGGGCTGTCTGGGTTTGCCATCATGTCTTCTTCAATATTTTGCATAGCTCTCTGTCTAGTTCCCACGGTCTAGGCTGATAGGCCATCATAGTCCCCACTGCCCGTCATGATCCATCATCAACCAAGGCCTATTGCTTACCACATGCTTTGGTTCATTTCGACGGGCATCTGCAATGTCCCATCACACTTTCCATGGGCATCGTGACTAGGCATCTAGGAGCTTGCTCCTTGCTTTTATTTTTCTGGAACAATCCCATGGGCAAGTGTGATGTCCCGTGGTGCTTCCAACTCCCATCCCATTTTGGTCGTGGGATGGGTTTAGCTTTGTGACCCTTGTTGCCTTGTTCTCACGCCCTCTTCCCATGGTCCGTGGTGGATCTCACGCCCGTGGGGAATTACTTTTAGCTCAAAAATACCAGTTTTTATGTCTTTTTATCTTTTCAACACTTTTCCTTTCACAAGTAGCAAACGGGAATCATATTTAACAAAACAGACTTAAGAACTCCCAAAATTCTTAGTTTTAAGCATCAAAAGTACCGTGAAATCCCGACACATCAAAACCCTCAAATTAGAATGTTTGCTTGTCCTCAAGCAACAAAACTAAACTAAAACAATGCTAAAGCAAAAGAAAACTAGGAACTACAACAGTCACATGGTTCAACAAGTTCAGTTCATAGAATCAACACCCTCTCTTTTTCAGTACAAAACCAATGCACATAAACTATTTATCAAAACAACACAAAATGGATCCATGGCTGACATCATGATATCAATGTAAAATCTAGCTTACAAAAATGACACTTACCCTAACAATGAACAATCATAGTCTACTCTAGGGCCCTCAGACCAAAGAAGTCCTGCTTTACACAAAAATTAATTTAATCAATGGGGACTGGGATCACACTCACTCTCGCAAATAAGTTCAAATTGTGCATGCACAATACCATAGGCTTGCCCTTATTTTCTATGCCTCGGTTTTCAAACAATTGGATTCAGATCACTATAGGACTTTACTAGGCTTGTAACGTGGGCTCGAGGATGGGTATGGTATATTTGGGTAATAGTGACTATGCCCTCCTTGACACTATGTTATTTTATTCTTGACTTTTACACCAAAACTTTTCTCCCTTATTGTCCTTTTTTAACATTTCACTTTCATCAAGCAGTGGGTGTGGCTTTTATTTCAATCTCAACTTTTGCTTCTCGTATTATTTTCTTTTTCTTTTTCTTTTTTCTTTTTCTAGCACATACGCCACATGCATTATTCCTTTTTATTACTAATCTGCTCTTTTCATACCCCATTCTTCTTATTTACCATACAGTATCTACCCTTAACTTAGGTGATTTGCCTGAGTTGAGGTGCACAATATCCAAGGAGGGACCAGGGCCAAACTAAAGGTTCACGGGAAACAGGAAAGGTGAACAGGCTAAACAACAAAAGGGGTCAATACAGACTCAAAATCAGGGATCAAGGGATATCAATTTCATTTGGTAGGTCATTTAAGCTAAGTGGACTTTATTCAAAAATGACCTATGATCATATCCTAACAAACTATTCTACATCTAAGGCAAGACTAACCGAGCAAGTTCTACATTGTCACACACTACAAGAACGATACAAAATCAGCTCACACGCACATGGCACAAAGTTAAACTATTGATTTGCTAACTATCAGTTTTATGCCCTAGCTTAAGCTATTTATCACATTCATATACATAATGTCATGCACAAATCCAAAAAGGTTAGTCTTAATAAGATGGCTATAGTGTCACACAAAAATTCGGAGGGGTCTCTATTTTTACAAGTAGTTTTCAAAATCAGGCCACACACTGCACTAAGTTCCTATTCTTCTTTTACAAATACACATCCTATCTAAACATACTGGTTCAAAAGAAATTAAAAATCCTTGGGGAAAGAACACAGCAAGAAAACCCCAAGGACGTGAGTACCTTTGAACTACCCTCATGGGTTACCTCCCATGCAGTGCCTGATTTAATGTCGAGGCATGGTCTGGGTTTCTTAGATAGTTAGACATTGCCAAGACACTCTAACAAGACATACCTACACAGATTACCAAGCTTTCCCCTACCCCATCAAAAAGAACCGTGCATTGTCCTCAATGCACTAAAAAATATCAAAACAAGGGAGGCAAGGCATACCTGCGGTGCCTAAGCGCGGTCATCCTGTGTAGTAGCCGGGATTGTTGGATCGATACCCGTATTTGTCTCAGAAATTGTAACTTCCTTAGCAGCTTTTTCAGTATCTAAAGCTGCTTGTGCAGCTCCTTCACCACTCTCACTCACTCCCACAATAGGGTCTAAATAAGGTACATCAGTGGCACCTGCATCACCACTCCCAGAAGCACCCCTACCAACCCCATCTACCCCAATGTGGTGCTCGGCTAGGGATTTCTTCTATACTATCAGTAGCTCTTTCTTATTTATCTTTTCAACTCTTGTTTCCTTATGAGCAAGTGATTTAGAGCTCAATTGGGCATCATCGCCCCCTTCTCGAGTTTTTTTATCTTTCCTTCTCCTTTTTCTTTCTTTTCCTCAAGGACTAGCCGGATCTTCTTCCTCATTATTTGCCTTCTTATGTAACTCCCGATTTACATAATCCCAAAAGATTAGCATAGGTGCACTATGCACTTATGGCAGCACTATGGGAATGCTAGAGTACATTGTGGTCGGTCGCACCTTAAGCTCATCTACCTCTGTCCACAATCATGCTAGCTCCTCTTTCATCTGCGTAAGATCAACTGTACCCATCTCATCCAAGCATTGGTTGATCCTCTCTTCTATGGCATTAATCTGGCCATCCACATTGGCAAATAGTGAACTGGCTCACTATATAGAGGCATCAACAATAGATTGGAACTTCTCAGTAAACTGCTTCAGCTGCTGCTCTAGCTGAATCATAGTCTAAACACTATTTGCAAAGATCACCGGATGAAAGAAAAATATAGAAGGCGACTTTGGCAATGGAATGTCACGACCCAGTTTCTCGGTCATGATGGCACCTATAACCCCCGGTAGGTGAACCAATCCCCGTAGCCCAGAACAGTTAGCAATGGGCTACTATCTAACAAATAAGGGAACAAGACGAAGAGAACAGATAAAAGGAATATAAATATATACATATGCGGAAACTAAACTAAACCCCAAGACCTGGTATCATAGTACAGAGCCAAACTACATACATGGAGTGCAAATAAACCAAAACTATATATACAGATGTCTCTGAATGGTAATAGAGTACATGAAGCAAAAGATAAACTAAAGCTAAGCTCCGATCGCCAAGAGCTCACCCTCAGTCTGAAGTAGTCCCCAACAGATCTCCAAGCACGAATCACAGTGATCTAACGGCGATGGCCCACGCTAGGATCTGCACCCAAAGATGCAGGGGGTAGGGGTGAGCACCACCAAATGAGAAGCATAAGGTACCCAGT